>CM054814.1:25448328-25724902 GCA_028984105.1 Lavandula angustifolia | reverse complement strand
ACTTAGGACGTTTTGATTTGCTCTTTGAATGCTTTGTGTTTGTTGTTCGCTTGTGTATCGTTGGTTCACTCGTGAGCTTCAATTTGAATTGTGGATCCCTCTATTTATGTAGTGGAGGGCAAGGATAGATCTATTGGAGATGACGATCCTTGTGTCTCTCTTTGGGTAGGTAACGGCTCTTCAAAGTATGGTTGAAGTGTCATTTCCCTCCATTTTTGGAAAGTTGTTGACTTGGCAGCCTTTAATCGAATATGGACAAATCCGGCCGCTTTGTCATCTGGTCGAGATTCGGTGAAAGTAGGTGAGACAGTAATGCACTTCAAGAGATCCTGAAGCCGACTTCTCTCTTCCTCGTATTGACTCGCTACTCGATTTGACTTTAGAGAATCTTGACAATCGAAGACCGTCCAAACGTTGCCGAAGTCCGGATCTCTATTCAAGAGCATCGCTTCGCCGCCGAGTCGGCCTCTATCAAGATCAACTTCCCGTGTTCAAGTGAACTACTCCCGCCGGAGTTCGGGCCTAGGACTCCTTTCAGCATAACCGCTCTTGACGAGTCCAAAGATCACCGAGTCTTATACTTCCGGTACTAAGGTGTAATCTACCTGAGCGCCCGAACCGTGATGAGGAGTGCTCTACCGAGTCCTGAAAGCTCGTAGACAAATTAATACAACACATTATAACTCGAATGGTTCATCACCAAGCATAGGCTTTTGGGATCTTCAAATCTTCGCAAATATTCGTAGCACAGTAGTCACCGAGTATGTCTCAACCGATTGTGAGAAGACTCGAATCATCTCCCAACATTCCGTACTACTAGAAACCACGCTTTTTTTGGCGCGAAAATTAAGAAAATAGTATTATGTGGTATAGATTGCTTCGACTTTTTTAATATTTAAATACGCTTCACACAACCTTTGTCATTTTAGGAAATGTGTCATTTATAATAAATGATTCAATAAGAAAATGTATCATTTCTAATAGGAAGGAGGGATTACTATTTAAAATCGTAACTTAAACTCGCAAAACTTTACTTCATTAGGGAGTTTACGCATTAGACTTGCTATATATGTATCAAAGATTTCTTCTGAGTAGTGTAATTAGTAAATTTGGTGACTACACCAATCGAATCTGACTAGAAAGTGGGCAAGTCTCGACACATATATATATATATATATATATATATATATATATTATATATATATATATTTACGAGGAGGATAAATTGAGAACACCTCCTTAATGAGAGAAATGAGAACAAGATCCATCCATTCATTTTAGAGTTCGAAGTGGCTTAGATTGAATCTAGAAGGAGTATTTTAGATTTCAATATAAGTCATTAAGGGTAATATAGTCTTTTTTGTATGTGATGTTGTATCGAATCTTTTGTATTGAACACTTTACCATTTTTTCTCGTTACTTTCACGCTTTTTTGTCGACGATTTTTCTTTTTTTACTTCTCCCCGATTTCGTCAATATTTTTTATGCACATTTTGTGTGTTCTATGAACATTTTTTGTAATTTATACGCACATTTTGTGTGTGTTCTATGTATATTTTCTATAATCACGATGCACATTTTTTATATGCACATTTTTCTATAATTTATATGCACATTTTTTATATCTTCTTTGAACATTACCTAGTATGCACATGCTTCTCGACCTCGCAAAATATTTATTAAACTCCGTATTCAAACTCTAGATGTGTACACCCCCAACACCACCAATCTCGAACTCCAAATCTCGAGACGTGTCTACACAGATAGGGAAAATGTATCTACATAAATCTAGGTGGATTTGTGCGGATACTGGGGTAAGGAGATAAGAGACGAGAAAGATAGAAGAGAGGGAGGAAGAACCGTCGCGGCAACTCCAAAGCTTCGTAGAGGGCTGGATCTACGCAAATCCGAGACGTGTCTACACAGATTCGGAACAAATCTACACAAATCTAGGATAGATCTCGTGCGTATACGGGGTAGGGAGAGAAGAGACGAGAGAGATAGAAGACAAGGAGGAAGAACCGTCGCGGTGACTCGATGCTTCGTCGCGACGATGATAAAGGCGGCGACGATGAACCTAGGCCGTGAAGATCGATGCCGCGATTCAATGCAAATTCTTGTTTGGGAGAAAGAATAAGAGGGAGAAATCGTGAGAAAATTTGAGAGAGAGAGAAAGAATAATGAAGATTTGAGAGGGAGAGAGATTGGGAGAATGTATATAATTCTTATGCACATTTCATCCCCATAATACCCTTACTAATTCAAAAACTATTAAAAGAAATCCAAAAACAAATTAAAATTTGTAATGATCTTGTCCATCCATTGTTGTTGATCTATGATACATAGGTGTTCTCATTTATCTCTATAAGGGGGTGCTCACAATATAAGTCCCCATATTATGAGAAAAACTCGTGAGAGATTATCAACCATGGATTTAGAATTTGATGGTACAAGAGATAAAAATTTATTTTTAACCGTGGATACTAAGTGGGTGTTTGCAAAAGCTTAAATTATTCAACTTATAACTTAATTTAAGGAAAAACTATTTTTGGAGTGTTTTCAATAAATCCTTAAATTCGAAAAATTCTCTACATTTAAGTTGAATAAGTTGAAGTTGGCTTGGTTTTTTACCAACTTCTCCAACTTAATGACATATTTGTAATTTCGATAAGTTATGATTTGACATTTTACTTATAAATCACAAAATAAGCAACTACAATGTAAATTTTGCAAACACTATTTTTTCAACTTTTTCTTCTTTTAAGCAGCTTTTGCAAACACACCCTAAATTCTCTAATAAGCCCACTTTTACCAACTTCTCCTTAATTTAAGCACTTAAAAAAAAGTTTTAAACTATTGGAAACACCCCTAAGTTATAAGATATAAATGTGTAAAGAGGATATTACAGACCACCCCTAAGCTTATAAGATATAAATGTGTAAAGAGGATATTACAGACCACCACTAGACTGGAGCTAAAGTGCAAACAATGAATAGAACCTCATATGGGTTGTGTTATTTTGATTTTGTGTAATAGTTAACAAACGTATAATATTTAACAAAAGGAATACTAAATTTCTGATAATAACATGTCGAAGGGTATATGTTGGCTATTATTTTAATCCCCATATTGATTGCAAAAATTGAAGTGGGCATACAGTAAGAATTAAATACTGTTTATTGTGGACTGAAAATCAACAGTGGGCGGGGCCCAGTAAAATTTTCTCCTAGACCAACTATGGTCAGACTCATTACCATTCAATCTGAGTTGTGTTTAAATGCATTTACGTATGATATAACATAATTTGTGATTGATGGGTTCAATTTATTTATTATTGACAAACACAACAATTATAAGTGAGAACAATTTTTGTAGATATAGAAGCACAAGTAAAAGTGATCTTTTTTATAGAGTAGAGAAGTTTATTGACATCAAATTTTAGAGGCCTCTGGCTTCTAGAATTTATTTAGAAACTCAAAGGAATAACATTCCGCATTACATGATAATCCCACATGGGATGAGACGCAATTCTACAGCATCAACTTCCTACATTATGATTAACCCAATGGTACAAGCAATTGAAGCACAAGACAAGATAAGATCATAGTCTAGCCTTCACATCACAACTAATTCATAACTCAATCCCCACATTGTGAACTCCCCTCATCAAGAGGCATCTCAACCAAGTTAAAGCCGAGCAACCTGTAGGTCGTGCTGGGATTTTGTATACCTGAAGTTGTGACATGCCGATATACAATGTGTTTTTGTCCCTACCACTATTTTATTCTCCTATATGATAAATATATTTATTTGCACATGTTATCATTTATCTTGTATAAAAGTTAGATTTGTGTGGTGTGTCAGGTATCACCGAAGACAACACAAATCGGGTTGAACTCGACAAGATATAAACAAAGGATCACACTGAGACAACTTCGTGGATAAGTTATCGCTTGTCGCAGCTTTTAGATAAGAAGTGGCTTGTCTTAGCCGCTTGTCTTTACCGGTACACTTAAGGTGGTGTATTGATGGATCACGAGGGAGATGTGTTCTCCCCGACCGACCTAAGTGGAGAACCAAGATGTCGGTGACTTAGCCGGTCTTAAGCATGGTAAGACTTCAACCGAGTGCATTTCGCTACCTATCACTTTGACCTACTATGGTGAACGCCATCGCGACCGGATCTACGCATCTCGGGTGTTAGTAGTCATTTGTGGCCTGACCGGTTGTCCGTATCTTGCAACCGTATCTTAGTAAAACGGGTTTATAATATCCCCCGAGGAACTCGAAAGGATTAGCACACTAAACCCGACCGCTGATTAAGTTCAGTGTGTTAATAAGGTCGAGTGATACTACTCAAGAATATAAGATGTTAATTAATTTAAGCCGTCAGTGAGCTTAATTAATTAACTGGATATTTCTATCTTAAATACGGAGATCGATTAAGTCTAAAATACAAGCCCTTGCTCAACTTGGGGATAAAGGGGTAAGTCAAGCACGGATTCTCTAATGGAATGAACCGTGTTTATTAATTAATTTTGCTCTGGCCAATGAGCATGGATAATTAATTAATTTGAGTTACAGCCTTATTTCTTGTATCGGATCCCTCATCCTAGGCCCAATTAGTTACCTAGTTATTTATTGTCTCCTCGTAAATCATTGTAACGGATTAATGTATTTTTACATTATTTAATAATGTTATTTATCCGGAATTAATCGGGTGACCAATTAATTGATAAATATTAGTAGCCCAAGAAATTAATTAATTATATTATGGACCGAGTATGTGGAAGCCCATTAGAAATATAATTAAATTAATGAGCTACGTAATATATTAATATTATATTAGCTTTTGAAGCTTCTATATATATTAGTATTATGTTCGTAAACGTAACACACACACACACACATACACTAAAATTATACACGCATAGCGTGAGAGTGGGAGTGACAAAATATTATTTTCTTCAATTCTCCGACCACCCGCAGGAAGAAAAGGCCGGACACAAATCAAGATCTCGACACACGAGCAACAATCAAAAGTCGCAACAACATACGAAGGAGGCAGTAATCGTTCCTAACCCTCAATTATCTCGCCTGGTACGTAGTCCGGTTTAGCCTCGATTGTTGCCGTTGGGATGTATGATTAGGTTTTATTTCCGTCATTATCTGGCTATTTTCGCTGGGGCACGGCGAGCCACCTGCTTTGATCCCGTTGTAACGCTTTTTCTCGTGAGAAAATCCACGAGTAGATTATATGACCTATTTGTTATGTGATTGTACCGCTTTTTGGTCCAGGATGCACCAAAATCGAGGCCGGAGGACATAAAGGGCAAAACCCTAGAAACCGGCGCATCACGACCGCCGATTTGTGTGGGGGTGCATGTAAACTTGTTCGCTTTTTTCGTTAGCTTCGTCCGGATAGGTCGCACCACCCATTCCTATTTCCTGGTTTGTCCCAATAGCGCGAAAGGAGAAGTGGTCGCGCCGTCCAAAAAAGCCCCAAATTGGAAGAAAACCCTACTTGGGCTAGGTGGTTCCGCCGCATCTTGCGGGGCGGCGATTCCCCGGCGGGTCCGGGGTCCACTTCCGATCGGCTTGAACCGCTGGATTCCTCGTCACACAGGCTTCGTGTTGATATGTCGTATGGATTATCCGATCCCGGATGCGACCAGAATCGACATCTAAATTTCGCCGCCTCACAACGAATTTTTTCGGCGAATCGTTTCAAAATCGAGGGAAATTGACGGACGATTTCGGCCAGAATCTGTTCATGGTGGCCTAAAATCGTCCAAGGTTCATTACCCATGAATCAATTGAACGAATCGCGGCTCGGAAGAGGTGAATTTTGGCGGACGAGCTCACCGGCGACGGGCTGCAAAATTTCTGCAGCACCAAATTGCGGCGGCGGCTCTTCTGCCCGGACAGACGCTTGGAGGACGTCAGGGGCTGGTGAGGACGGTAACGGAGGTCCCGGGTTGGCCGGGAAGGCGAGGCGGCGCGCGTCTGCTGCGTGCATTCCCCGGCCGCGCGCTGCCATCACCAGCGCCGTTCCGCGGCGCCGCAGCGCGTTTCAGGCGGCGGCGCTGGGCGGGACTGGTTGAGGAGGCGGCGGCTGTCGATGATGGGTTAGGGGCGCGGCGGCGGTGGCGCATTTTTTCCGGCGCTGCGTTGTTGAAGAAGAAGCTGACGTGGCAGCTGACGTGGCGCGCCAAGTCAGCCCCCAGCTGCTGATGTGGCGCCATCGCGGCGCTGGCGTGCCCGCCACGTGGCAGACCCCCTAATGTGGCGATGCAGTTTTCGATGCGCAGTTTTCGACGCAGTTTCCATCTATTCGAAGATTTTGAAGATTTCGAAGATCTCGTATTTTGGATCGGGCCATGTAATAGCTAGGAATTACGTGTTTTAAAGCCCGATAACGACGTTTTAAATTTCCTATTTGCGCATTTATTTATTATTATGCTTTAGCATGCGATTATGTGATTAATTGCGCTTAGAAAAGCAAGTAAATAGGATTTATGTCGTTATTAAGCATGTTTTAATTTTCGCAAAGACGTTTTATTATGTGCGCTTAGAAATCGTACGCTTTAGGAATTATGTGATGATGTATGATTCGTAACAAACCTTTTCAATAAAAAGACTAAGCAATATTAAATTAAATGTTTAATTAGATTCCATTAATTTAGATATCAAACACTTAATCTGACCTCCATTAATTGGACTCTACCCGAAAGTAGTAAGATTATGTGAGTAAATGTCCACCCGCGCGGCTTGCTTGCATTTTTGAGCTACCAGCTTTGTGAGATGAGTTTTCCAAAACAATATTTGATTATTATTCGAGTAGTGGGAGCGAAGCCGTAAACGCCCACCGTGTGGCTTGCGTGCCTAGTAAACACGAGTACTCTAGAAGATAATAATCAAATAGGACGGCTAATTGGATCAAATCAATGCGGCATGGTTCGAGTAAGTATGTTAATTTCGAGAATTTGATTCTATTTTGGTCAAATTAATGGTCAATGCTTAGATGTCACCGCAGGTACAATTCACTTCCCTCAAGTCCCTTCCCCGTTTTTAATAGTGACATGGTCCGGAATATCGAACTACTAATTCCATTCGTCTTAAGAACCTGGGACGTGGATCGGAATTAAAGAGCTAGGTAAATAGCTTGGCTTAGGGTTACGCTTAGTAAACGCCCACCGCGCGGCTTGCTAGTGGAATTCCTGGAGTCGCTCGAGGTTTTTAATATCATTGTTTTTACAAAAGGTTACAATGATTATTAATTACTTAATTATGTGTAAATATTAATTTTATACATGCTTTTTAAATTATATTTTTCGGATATGTCTATTCGAAATTTTTCGAGTTCCTAAACAAGCTCACTCAACCAAAACCCTAACGGGTTTAATAATTTTTAAATAATTTCATAGAGTGGAAGAGATATCTTACCTCTCCCAATAAAAGCTCCGCAAAGGTCCTATAAGAACTTCGCTTTAGGACCGCTATGCCTAAGAACGAGCTTTACTATGAGTATGTTACTCAAATCTTTGGGTAGCGGCAAAGAGGTTATAGTAGAAAGGGCAAAGAGTGCTCAAGTCTTGAATATCCCTAGTAGTTCAAGGAATCCTCCGAAAGGCTGAAACCGTAAAAAGAGCGTAAAGGGTGGACATTTCAAGAAGAGCAAATGGGAGTAAGAAGACGGCTCTTATCGACGACATGCGAATGTCAAAGGAGAAAAGGAAGGTTCTTCAAGAGTGGTAAGAAAGGACACCGGAGTAATTATAATCCGTATGTCAAGGCAAAACAGTAAAGAGATGCGAGCCGCTTCTTGTAATCGAAACTGCTCGTTTCCTCTTCTACCCACGAACGGGTAGCGGATTCGGGGCAACGATCATGTTTGTTACACCTTGCAAGCGTTTCTGGTAAAAGGTAATCGAGCAACGACGAGGTGGTAGTCTCAACGGGCAAATGGATCGAAAGTTCCCCGCAATTGCCATTAGAGATTTACATCTTGTTGCAGTGATGATTCTATCCTCAAAGCATAGTCTTACTTAGCGGGAAATGATTATATCTTCTATATCGAACCATGCTCAGCAGCCTTAGTGCTTCCGATTGTTGAGAAGATTTGAAGATCCCAAAACCCTATCTCGATTGCAGAACCATTCCGTCTGTAATCGTTATTTGTCTCCCGAGGTTTCGCACTCGCAGAGACACTCCGCTCCGATCAAGGCGCCAAGCAGATTATCCGCCTTAACACCGTAAGTAGAAGACTCAGCTGATACCGGGACTCAAGCAGAGCAAGATACCGAAAGAGTCAGCTGAACCGACTCGCAGAGCAGCCATCAACTCGTAGCCGAAGCCAGAGACTTTCCTCGCCTATCTACCTACCGAATACCTAACCGACTCAAGATCGGCAGCATACGCCGAATCGCAAATACTTTTGAAAGACAATCGCATTGCCATATACGAGGAAGAGAGAAGTTAGCTTCTGCCGCTCTTGAAGTCTCGTGTTGTCTCAACCGCTCTATCCACCTCGACGAATGACAAGAACACACGTGTCTTCTCCCGCTAAAGCCGCAGCCAACCCTTTACCTAAAAAGGTGGGAAAGTACACCGTTACCTACTTCAAAAGAGCCGTTTGCTACCAAAAGAGAGAGAGAAAGGAAGATCGCCTCCAACGGATCTTTTCCACCTCTCGCTCTATAAATAGAGGGACATTTCAAGAGAAAGAGAGAATGCGTATAAGCTTAACGACGAAATCAAACACAAGCATTCAAACGAGCTAGAACCGTAAAACCCTAAATCTTCCGCAAGAATTTGAAGATCTATCTCCGCGAAAGACTACATTCTCAACCTTTATAGGAACCAAGCTAAACCGTTAGAAGAGCCTCTAGTATCCAAATCGACGATACACGAACCTAAAGCTTATTTCACTGCTCGTCGATCTAGAAGCCACACTCTCATTCCCTATCCCTCTAACCCTAAGCTCAATAGAATATACTTATAGCTTAGACGAAGGAATTCATATTCGAACCCAATCCTTATTGTAAAAGGACTCCTTCATAGTTGGAGAAGTTTGTCAAACACTTTAGTTTGATGCCTTTGTAAACCGGGACTTGCTCAAGATAATCCCCAAGCCACGGCTTTGTCCTCGCGTACAAGCCGACCGAGACTAACTCAAGCATAATAAATAGCCTCCCGAACTTTTCGGGACAATGGACGTAGGATTGTGTGATATCCGAACCACTTTAAAAATCTCGTGTCTTGTTATCGCTTTCTCGACATCGCTGCATTGATTTTACCGCTCATACCGAAAATCTTCTTAAAATCATTCAACCGTCCTCAAAGATATTGAACCGTCTAGTTGCCGAACCGAGACTTGCTAAAACGGTTTTTCCACTCAACCGATTTCCGGGCCTACACTTTTCCGCACCGCCGAACTCCACCTGCTTTGATACCGAACCTCGACTCGCCCGCCCAGCGCATCTCGCAGAGAGTCGACTTTTGCCACACACGATTCGTAATGGGCCTACTTGGTCCGCCGAATTATTTCAAGACGGCACTTTCCCCGAACAGACTGCTCGTGTTCGAAGTTGAGAAAATCTGAATCAGTGTGTCTTCACCCCCTCTACACCCGACCATACACTCGACCAACAATTGGTATCGGAGCAGGAGTTCTTTAAGACTCTTGTTATCTTTAAACCGGTCTACTTGAACGGATCCGGAAAATTGTTTTCACCGCATATCACTCTACATTCATATCATTATTCCTTATGGCCGATTTGTCGTGTATAAGAATGGTACCCATGTTCTCGGTAGAGAATTACGGGGTACGGCGAGTCGAATGGAAGCACATCCGACATCCCTCCATCATAGTATGATCAAGTGCTTGAAGATGGACCTATTGTTCCCATGATCAATAGTGTCGCGACTCGTGCCCCACCGAAGGAGGAGGAATGGGCGACCGGGAAGAAGATCCCTAAAGACAGTAAGTCTCTTCACTCCCCGAAGAGAAGAAGCTTCACAACTTAGATCGAGTTGCGCGTAAATGCCATACCGACCACTCTTAGTGATTCTTATCTTGGTAGGGTTCAGAATGCAAAACCGGAAAGGAACTCGGGACGCCCTAGCGCTCACCGAGTCGTGGAACTCGAAGATAAAAGCTAACAAACCGGCGCCGGAACTCCAAAAGCCGGAAAGTTTGTCTCTCATGCCCGGTGACAAAATAGAAGATCTCGAACGCCGATTTACGACCCGATGAACTCCATCCACGGGCCGGGAAAGACATTCAAGAACCGAGAAATGAATCTCAAGATACTCGAGGGTACGCCGGACGGACACCGGACACCTTTTGCCACTTTATTGCGACATTCTCGATTTAGATGTTGTCTCTCCCCGACCATATCTTTTCGTAACTTCAAGTAAGAGTTTGAGTTCGACAGACCTCAACGAAAGCAAAGAGCCGAAGCCGACAATAAAATTGACCACGCCTTGAAAGCATCGCCGCAAAGATCTCCAGCCGACGAGCAAGACAACGAGTAAGACCGAACCTTCACTCAATGATCTACTAGAAGGAAGTCTCGCTCAAAAGTACGCGTTGCTCACCGTGGAAGTATCGAAGGAGAAGGAGAGGCGCAGTAAAACTGACTAAAGCATACCGAGACACAAAAGGTAAGTCGATTATACACCAAAACGCACTCCCGACTCACAATCTTCGTAATGCAAAGAAGGATGACTCAAAGACCATCAAAGGATAGTGAAAGCAAAGAAGAAAGAGTCATCACTTGCTACAATTGCAAAAAAACCATGACACTATCAATATGATTGTCCCGAGCTCATTAGTGCCGAACGCGCAAAGACGTAAGGCAAGGAGAGAGAAATTCGCCCTTAAAAGACAATCCTACATAGCCGGCGAAATCTCGTACGACTCGTAAGAAGTCGACTCCTTCATGGATTCATCGGATGATGAAGCAGCCTTTTATGGCCTTAGAGCTTGAGGCCAAGAAACAATCGAAAAGTGCCTAATGGCAGGAGAAGAGGATGAGGTAAACTCTCATGAACCACTTAATTCCTCTTCACACAAAGACACACGACACTCGTTTCAATAAGCAGATGGGAATTTGGACATCACGACCGCCTATGAAGAATTATTAGATGAACAAATTCAAGTGAGTCTCGCAGCCAGCAAGACTCTTCTCGGAGTTGGATACCCCGAAAGTGGAGAATCGTAGACTTTCTCAGAGAGTCGTCGCTATCGAAGCCGAAGGACTTGTGTTGAGACTCAAGGAGGAGATGAACTCTCCGATGGCCAAGTCTCAAAGATCAAGAAGATCGGATTTCGCTTTTGACCAATGACTTGACTCGTAAAGATACCGAACCGAGCCCATCAAGCAAGAACTATCGTGACTTCGCAATCGAACACGACATACCGAAAAAGAGTGATGATGTCCTGGAAGAGCCCGATGACCGAGCGTTACATGGGCGCCGAAAAGAAGCCGGAGGTTATGCTTGCAAGCAACAAGCCCAAGCACCGTAAGGAAGGACTTGGCTTCAACCAGAAGCTTCCTCATTTGCCCCCGTACACTCGTGTGCGCGTCTAACTCATAGGTTTGTTCGAGGAGAAACAATCAATGCAAATGTTCTCGACCCCTCAAAGAAAGAACAAACAAAAGATGAAAGCACCTCATCCTACGCATCGCATTCCCACCGTAAGATCGCACTCAAACACCCCGGGCCACCAAGGGGGAACTAGCAAAGTTAAGCGGGCCGATCGGCATGGACCACCTCGCTGACACATCCAGCTCGCATGGGTCATATTACTATGATCCTATAGTCGAAGAGGCTCTAAGAGTCGAAAAGAAGAAAACGCACAAAAGGCAGAGGTCAACAATCCACCAGCTCGAAGATCCGACTACTAAACCCGAATGCCCCTAAGAAGTCACCCCGACTACCCAAAGGGTCAAGTATATCGACTCAAGTGGAAAGAAACTATCCGAAACCACCGTGGTTGTTAGACGATTTGGGGTTACTAAAACTAACATCTAAGGACCCAAAATCAAAAATAAAGGGTACCCGAATATAATTCTGCTTTTGCAAAAGTGCACAAAGATCCTCGGTATGTGGACAACGGATGCTCAATACATATGACGTACCAAAGGAATCTATCAAGAATTATATAGCCAAGAAGGACCTGCAATCGAAGTTTGGAGACAATGCAAAAGGCTATACAAAAGGATATGGAGCACTCAAAGATTGAACCGCCACGCCTCCTAGAGTATCATATGTTGAAGGACTTCAAAGATAATCTTCTCTCTTAGTCATTTCGTGATAACTCGAATAGGAGTGATTTTTGACACCGGTTTTTGTGATGTCATTGATAAATCCACAGGGAAAACAAAGGTTATCGTGTTCGCGTAAAAAGAATATATATGTAGCCGATCGGAACTCGCAGTAACCTCGAAGCTTGTCTCGCTTGGCGAAAAACGACAACCGTACAGTGACGGCTTTCTGCATAGGAGACTCACCAACTCAACTTTAAGACGCTCAACAAGCTAGCAAGAAACACTCCTAGCAAGGGGACTCGCCGAATGAACTATTCAAAGAAAGACACTCAAGCAGTGAAGCATGTCCGAAGGGAAAGTAAACAAGGAATCAAAATCCACCCGTTCCATCTCCTTCCACGTATGGAATCCTTCACCGCTACATACGGATTTGTTCGGTCCAAGCCTCTCCAAAGACGATCGTAGGCAAGAAGTATGCTTTAGTGGTCATCGATGACTACTCGCACTACACATGGGTCATATTCATTGCCAACAAGTCTCGACGTCAAAACAGAGTTACCAACGCTTCGAAAAGGCTCGTGTCGAGAAGAACACCTGAATTAGAAAAATTCGCTCCGGCTGCAGGAACCGAGTTCCTTAATTCCATGGTAGAGGAGTTCTCGCAGCGTAAGGAATAGAGCATGAGACATCGGCTGCCCGCACACCTCGCCAGAATGGAGTTGCCGACCGAAAGAACAGACTCTCAAAGAAGTAGCTAGAACTCTACTCGCAGACTCAGGACTCCCAACCAAATTTTCGGGCGTAAGCAACCGACACCGCATGTTATACTCGTAACCGATCTCTACCGACAAAGCAAAGATAAGAGAACACCATATGAACTATGGAACGGCAGAAGCCTTCTTTATCTTATTTCCATATCTTTGGTTGTTCGTGCTTTATTCACAATAATGGGAAAGATCACCAAGACTTTTGATAGCAAGTCGATCGTGGAGTTTTCTTAGGATACTTCTCGTCAAAGAAAGCTTTCGTAGTATTCAACCTGTCGGACTTCTTGCGTGAAGAAAGCCCTCATGTTGTTTTTAATGAAGTTTACTACCAAGACAGGAGCAATAACTCTAAGTCTCGAACTCGAGGACATCAAGACGCAGCCTACAGGATCTCGAACATAAAAGACAAACCCGAAAAGATCCAGCTATGTTGGGATGATGATTCGTGACGAAGAAACCAAGACAAGTCTACCGAATCTCAACCACAGAGCAAGTAATGCCGAACAGTATTGACTCTCCCCGAACGTAGTCAATCCTGTAACTCAGTCGATGAAGAAACCTTAGAGGTAACCGAGCCCACTACCGAGAGTAACAACTCGGGGGAACATTTATTAATGTTCCCGAGCCGAATGCCCCCGAACCCGGAAACTCCGAGATCACACTCTCATTACTGGAATTGCTTCAATCTCGTAATAGTACAACCGAAATGCCTAACTCACCTACTATCCGTGTTGATCAAATTTCGTATGAAGAGCCGAAACATCGTAGATCGTGGCTAGATGCTCACACTCCCGATCTAATCATCGGAGATCCTTCAAAGAAAAGTCAAGACAAGATCCGCATTCTGCCAAGGAGAAAGCACATTATATTCCCCGCTTCTTGTCTACCAAGAGCCTCGACGATTGAGGATGCACTTAAAGATGCCGACCGGATCATAGCTATGCAGAGGAGCCGAATCGGTCACGAGAAACGAAGTTTGGGAGCTTGTCGATGCACCCCGCATCAACACGCCATTGGAACAAAATGGGTCTTCAAGAACAAGCGAGATGAAAACAACGTTATAGTAAGGAACAAAGCAAGTGCTCATGGCGAAAGGCTACCGTCTGCCGAGGAAATAGATTTTGATGAGACATTCGCTCCGCTGCAAGATTGGAGGCAATCGACTATTCCCTAGCCTACGCAACACATCAAAAATTCGTACTCTATCAAATGGATGTGAAGTCTCGCGTTCCCGAACGGCGATCGAAAGAAGAAGTCTATGTAGAACAACCGCCCGACTTTCAAATAGGACATCGTGCTTACGCACTCGTAAAGACTCTATACGGGTTAAAACAAGCACCCGTGGCTTGGTACGATACCCCGTCGAGTTTCTTCTTCGTAAAGGTTTTCGTAAAGGCACGAGATCGCACGCCGCTCAAAGATTCGACCGGAAGACGACTTATTACTCGTGCAGATCTATGTAGACGACATTATCTTTGGATCAAAGAACGCCGTCATGTGTCGCTAGCTTGAGAAAATGATGAAGGACAAGTTCGAGATGTCAATGATGGGTGAAATGAACTATTTCCTCGGCTTTCAACTCAAACAATCTAAAAAAGGGAACGTTCATTAACCAAGGCAAATACACTCGAGACCTCATCAAAAGATTCGGTTGCACATCCGCAAACCTATCAAGATCCCGATGAACATGAATATGAAAATCGATCTTGATAAAGAGGGAGTATCGTAGACCAAACCGAATTTCGTGCAATAATTGGTTCCTTATTATATCTAACAGCCTACTCGTCCCGACATAACTTATGCCGTAGGTGTTCCCAGGCTCGATTTCGTGCGAATCCTAAGCGTAGCCACATGGACTCAAAGAAAGAAGATTCTCCGCTACCTCGTAGGCACACCCGACATAGGTTTATGGTATCCAACTGATGATAATATTGAACTAAGTGGCTATTCTCGATGCCGACTATGCAGATGTAGAATCGACCGAAAATCAACTTCGGAACTTGTCGGCCTCTGCAAAGAAGCCGATCTCATGGTTTTCAAAGAAGCAGACTCGCAGCCACGTCAACTACCGAAGCCGAATACATGGCCGCCGGAAGTTGTTGCGCCCAAATCCTTTGGGCCGAGACAAGCAAACTAAGAGACTACGACGTCATTCCGAATGAAGTGCCGATATTCTGCGACAAGACAAAAGGCGATTGCAATCACTTAGAACCCCGTACTACACACGAGATGCAAGCACGTGGACATTAGGCATCACTTCATTCGTGACCATGTCAAAAGAAGGATATCGTGATGGAAAAGATCCATACCGACAAACAAAGGGCGATATTCTCGACCAAGCCTCTAGCCGAATCCGCATTCATAGAACTTTCAAGCAGAGCTAGGTCCGCTGGATCCTACTTACCCTAGTTAGTAAGAAGGTTCCAAGAGAAGATCATTCAAGAAGGGGGAATGATCACTCTCAATACCGAGTAAATTCAAGACGTAGAGACAAAACCATCTACACGAGGTATCGCCGACTACTATGTTCAATGACAGTGCTGCGTATCTCTACCGCAGAGTAACGAATAAAACAAGAATGCATTTATGATGAAGATTCAAGCATGCTATTAAATATCCTAAGTTTGTCATTTATTATTAACGGCTTATATTTATTACACGACATTCTATACATAAGTTTGTCCGAACTCGCACGCATTTAACGCACGTCATCTCATAGTTACTACTTTGGCATATTTACAACCGGCTTGACTTAGGCGGCATATGTGATCATTACTTAGTATATCTTTTAATCTTGACCGTCCATCTCATAAAGCAAGTTTAAACTCACTTTGATCGAAAACCGTTCACCTTCACGATAGATATATATTTTCGATCATATCTTAGAAACCGCCATTATCGCACTTAAAATCCTCTCGCATCCGAAAATTCCCGAGATCATTTCTTGCAAATCGCCTCTGCATATCCTTTCGTAATCTCAATCTCTTTTCAAGATGCTTATTACAACCGCTACACGAATTAATTTTCTTTTTCGTAATCGCTATACAAACCGCTTTTATTTAAATCGATACCGATAAATGCTAGTGTAACAGTACAATGGCGAGTATAAATATTTCGGTGTCTCGCTCCAACCTAACATGAAAGAAATCCCGGACAAGGACCGTGTTTGGTTCGAGCCAACCATGGAGTTCGACACCCGTGATCTCGATTATACGGACGAGATCTTCTCGCCCGTAGAGTCGTGGCTTGAAAGTTTTCTTTCAAGGAAACCGACATACTTCCTCCCGAGGCAGGTGGCCGAAGTTTATCTTAACTCCGACTCGCAGGCGGGGACATAATCTAAGATTCGCCGCTGACGAGATCAAGAATGCTTTTCCGATACTCAAGCAAATATCAATCAAGGAGGCGCTAAAGAGAAGTTTTGATATGCCTTCCAAGGAGCCGCATCGCGGGGTACAATGATGATCTTGTAGATGACTACTTGACAATATTCTCGTGGAAAGCCCACGACCTTCGTAGCCGCTTCCTAAAAACAACATGCCGCCTCGCATGCAGCCTTGGCTTATATTGTGACGCAGCCTACCGACCGCCCAAGGTGTTCATTCGATCAAGTATCGAGGCTCAAGATCCAGCTCATGATGGCCATATATGATAGAGCTCGATCAATTGGACGGAGTTCTTTATCCGTGAATTCATGGCGCAGCGGCCAACTTCGACAAGGCCTCTTGCACGCCGAGTGCAAAGGGCAAGCTCCTTTATGGACTCGAAGCCGCCCATAATGATAGAGGATGTCTCGCGGATCTCGAACCTATAACCTATAGTGACAAGGGAGTATTTTAATCTAAGAAGGTCGACTGCACAACAAGATCGGCCGCTCCTCAACGGATCGGGTCAGTCCTCACCCGTAACTCATCGACTAAGCCTCAAGCAGCTACACCATCGAAGAAGAGGACACCTCCCGCAAAAACTCCAAAGGCACCAGCTAAGAAACCGAGGAAAGCCATTCCCGACGTGCCTACCGAACCCGAGGTCTCTCCCCGAAGTTCCCGCAGACAGCTACTCAAAGAACCTATTCGGCCTCGCCGGCTAATGGACGAGTCGAATCATCTCGAGAAGACTCAATCGCCGGAGAAGGCCATCTCCACCGAGGAACCCGTAGAAGTGGAACAAGGGGATGCTACGTAAGCACATAGCGAAGAGATTCAACGTCTTGACAGCCCCTCTCGCCTCCACCACTCAAAGCGTGCCTCCCGCCGAGACTCGACGTCTCCCATGTACTCTGAGTCCGAGACAACATCCGATGAAGAGACAATTGGGACGGAAGCTTCAAGCGATCGTATCCGTAGCATCCCGAGAGATTCTTCAATGCATTCCGGAGCTTGCCGACTACTCCGATTTGTTGCTCATTGCAAAATCAGCAAGGCTCCACATGTTGCCGCGATTTCAGGGAGTGGCCCCATCTACAACGCCTAGTACTCCACTACTCCCGCCAGCAGCCTTCATGAAGAAGAATTGAAGTCGAGGGAGCAAATAGGCTACTCGAGCCCGCCGACCTCAGCACCATGGGAGAACCCGAGGGCCGCTATGCCGGCAATGATACATGACAGTAAGCCTAGCAACCGGTCCAAAGACTCTCGTACGGATCGTACCACGATGGTCAAGATCCACCCAATGATTCAGTGGCCCGGAAAGCCTCGATGAGGGAAATACCCGTGACAAGGATACACATGCTACCGAACAAGCTCAACCTCCACTCCGTATCCTCGGGACCCGCGAAGTCCACGGCTAGTGCTTCATCCTCGCAGAGCCCGCCCGCCTCTTGCCGGAGTCGACTTACGAGGGCCACTGCACCTAACCGCCAAGAGATCTCGATCCGTAGCGAAAGCTCTCACCGCTCGTGGAATCCAGAATTGAGCTCTTGCGAAGGCCATCCACAAGGTGTGGAAACAGATCGCGCTAGCCACAACCACCGAGCTAGTGGGCCGAAAAACATCGCATTACAATCACCGCCCTTGTTGTCTCTACAATTATATCCGAAGCTTTGCTGCAAAGCAGGCGCTTGATGATCAGCCAAAATCATTCAGAAGGACAACCCAAACTTCTCGAAGCATTCCAGCTTCAATGTCCACCGATACCGAGTCCTTCACCGAACAAGCCCAAAGCTACGGAAATTGCCTTCGACAACATTCAACCGGTCGTGGAGGATAAGATTTCTCGAGAAGCCGATGGATTCAAGGCAAGAAATGACCTCTCCCATAAGCAATACTTGAGGAACCGACTAATGAGAGGAATGAGCCGCACTTGGCGCCGACAAAGATCCATGACAGATCGGGATGAACCGTCCGCCGTCTACAAACGCCTAGACAAGAAGGTACTCGTCCCTACCCCTGCCGTAATTGATGATGCCAAAAAGGGGGAAGGAAAAGAGAAGAGTACCCAAGGAAAAGAGAAGAGTACCGAGAAGCCAACCCCTACCAAAACCGCCGAATTACTTAAGGGGACAGACCTCACCGAGGTCCGAGAAAAAGACCAAGTCCGCGACCGAGATAAGCAGGACTCGACTCGACTGCATGCAGGGTAAGGCCCGTGAGTGTCTTGGCCGCGAGCACACCTGAGACCGGCCTAAGTGCCTCAGAACCCAGTGCTACTCATGCAACCCCGACCGATATTATCAAGGAAGTTGCAGTATGCCGAGCAGAAGAGTCGAAGAGGAAGAGGCTTCTCTCCCTCCACCTCGTTCGGGGAAAAGGCAAGAAAGTGCTGATTCTCCCAACCCCTCCACCAAGAAAACGAAGAGATACATTTCACCTAAGGAGGAGGCTAAAATTGCAACTGATGAGAAGTCGGCAAGGGAGATTGTCAAACAAGCCGCTAATAAACCAAAATCTAAGCCTCGTCAAAGGAAAGACAAAATCTTCACCGAGGAGGAAGAAAACCCGCTAGGTTACCTCCAAGGAAACTGATTATCGAGGATGAAGAAGATAGGGAGAAAGAGAAGGAGCAAAAGCAAAGAAAGACCGAGAAGCAGTGGTACATCAAAAGAAAAATCAAGTACCCTCGCCGAATCCAAGACATTCCTCGAAAGCCACCGAAGCCCAAGATGATGAGATTGAGGCCATATTTGACCAAATGAACGGATACTTATACGGAGGCGAAGAGGCTAGACAAGTTCAGCCGCTGAGACAGTAACCGGGAGGCGTACCTTGAAGCACCGAGGAAAAGGACCGAGGAAGAGGCCAGCCGAGAGTACCTTCAAAAGCCGATATTCCTTATCGATACAGTATAGGTTCGTAAAGCCAACCGATCTAAAATCACAGTATGGCTAAAGACAGATAATTGGATACCTACTCAATTTACTCGTAGATGGGAATCGGCAAAGATAGAGTTCATCAAGCGCAATTATTTCTCGGAGGTTCCGCCCAACACGACTAAGGCCGATGCCTACACGTAACGGATGATGATAAGTGAACCCGATCTATACATATACTTGCATAAAGCCGTATCTCGAAGGTATAGAGGTCGTGTTCCGAGCCCGTAATCATACCTCCACCTAGAAGAAATGATGACTCAATCCACTTTGGGGTAATAGAAACCGAAGTGAAGTATGCCGCATCAAAGAGAGAACGGGACGAAGATGAGCCAACGTACTTTGCTACATACTTGAAGCCGAGGAAGAACACATACCGGATGTATGGAGTGCCACCGCGTAGACGCAATCTCAAGGATTCATGGACAGGATCAAGCGCTTTAAGGGCTCCTAGCTTAGTTCTCGATCTTCCTAGCTTAGCAAAATTTGTAATCGGACCGATCCGAATAACTCATATATACAAACTGATTTTGGCTCCGACAACCACTTGTTGTCTATACAATACCGTGTTTGTATTATGCTTTAACACTCGTAATCACCAAGTGATTACCGACTCACACACTCACTATTTACTTTCCCCGTCGCTTATTACTTTGTTAGATTCTCGCTAATCTAGTTTCTATGTAATGGGGGAAATCGAAGTTTTGCCCCCCGTTTTATCGTAGTCTAGAACCGTTGAAACAACTCCACCGATCTTACATGTAATATTGTAAGGGGCTCTATTTCTCGTTGTTTAGTGTTAGCATAGATGATAGGTTTTGGCATCATCAAATAGGGGGAAATTGTTAGGTGATGATTCTATCCTCAAGATAGTCTTACTTAGTGGGAAATGATTCTATCTTCTATATCGAACCATGCTCAGCCAGCCTCTAGTGCTCCGATTGTTGAGAAGATTTGAAGATCCCAAAACCCTATCTCGATTGGGTGAACCATTCCGTTGTAATCGTTATTTGTCTCTCGAGGTTTCGCACTCGCAGACACTCCGCTCCGATCAAGGCGCCGCAGATTATCCGCCTTAACACCGTAAGTAGAAGACTCAAGGATACCGGACTCACCGAGCAAGATATCGAAAGAGTCGTGGAACCGGACTCACAGGAGCAAGCCATCGAACTCGTAGCCGATCTTCGCAGACTTTCCTCACCTATCTACCTACCGAATACTAATCGACTCAAGATCGGCAGATGTACCGAACCGCCAAATACTTCAAAGACAATCGCATTATCATATATGAGGAAGAGAGAAGTCGCCTTCGCTTGCCTTGAAGTCTCGTGCTATCTCAACCGCTCTATCCACCTCGACGAATGACAAGAACACACGTGTCTTCTCACCCGCTAAAGCCGCATAGCCAACCCTTTACCTAAAAAGGTGGGAAAGTACACCGTTACCTACTTCAAAAGAGCCGTTTGCTACCAAAAGAGAGAGAGAAAGGAAGATCGTCTCCAACGGATCTTTTCCAACTCTCGCTCTATAAATAGAGGGACATTTCAAGAGAAAGAGAGAATGCGCATAAGCTTAAGGACGAAATCAAACACAAGCATTCAAACGAGCTAGAACCGTAAAACCCTAAGTCTTCCGCAAGAATTTGAAGATCTATCTCCCAGCGAAAGACTACATTCTCACCATGGGGAACCAAGCTAAACCGTTAGAAGAGCCTCTAGTATCCAAATCGACGATACACGAACCTAAAGCTTATTTCACTGCTCGTCGATCTAGAAGCCACACTCTCATTCCCTATCCCTCTAACCCTAAGCTCAACCGTAATATACTTATAGCTTAGATGAAGGAGTTCATATTTGAACCCAATCCTTATTGTAAAAGGACTCCTTCATAGTTGGAGAAGTTTGTCAAACACTTTAGTTTGATGCCTTTGTAAACCGGGACTTGCTCGCATAATACCCAAGCCACGCTTTGGCCTCGTGTACAAGCCGACTCGAAACTAACTCAAGATAATAAATAGCATCCCGAACTTTTCTGGACAAGCGGACGTAGGATTGTGTGATATCCGAACCACTTTAAAAATATGTGTCTTGTTATCGCTTTCTCGATTACCGTTGCATTGATTTTACCGTTCATATAGAAAATCTTCTTAAAATCATTCAACCGTCTCAAAGATATTGAACTGTCTACTTGCCGAACCGAGACTTGCTAAAACGGTTTCTCCACTCAACCGATTCTGGGCCTACACTTTTCCGCACCGCCGAACTCTACCCGTTTAGATACCGACTCGACTCGCCGCCTAGCATATCTCAAGAGAGTCGACTCTTTGCCACACATGATTCGTAATGAGCCTATTTGGTCCGCCGAATTATTTCAAGACGTACACTTTCCCCGAACAGACTGCTCGTGTTCGAAGTTGAGAAAATCGGAATTAGGTGTATTCACCCCCCCTCTACACCCGACCGTACACTCTGGGACCAACACATCTATCTTTTGATAGTTCTCGTTTTTAGTACTAAAAGATGTTTATTATGTGTCTCGAAGTTTAGGAGAAACATTATTTCTCGTTTCAAAACTCGCACCATGGATGGTTATAAATCAAGTTTTGATAGTGAAGTTTCTATCATAAAAGACGATGATTTTATCTGTGGTGGACCATTAAATGGATCTTTATATACTATTACTTGTAAACCGCGTAGTTCTCAGTTAATATCGCTTCCTCATCATCAAATCTTAAGAAGAGGAAAGAGTCTTCTAAGGTAAACCAAACTTATCTCGTGGCACTTAAGACTAGGTCACATCAATCTTAACAGACTCGAGGTTGGTGGAATACGGATCATTGGAGTCTCTCCAAGATTGAACCATTTCCAACTTGCGAAACCTCGTTTGGAAGGAAAGATGATGACTAGGCCTTTCAAGGCAAAGCGGTTATAGAGCCACGTAAGTATTAAGTTTGAAACATTCCGACTTGTGTGGGTCTATGTCTACACAAGCTCGTGGAGGGTATGAGTACTTCGTCACATTTACCGACGATTACTCGAGGTATGGATATGTTTACCTTCTTCGCCACAAGGTGGATTGCTTTGAAACCTTTAAGGAATTCAGTAAGGTATGGAGATGAAGCTAGGTAAAGAAATCAAAACACTACGATCTAATCGTGGTAGGGAATACCTATCCAACGAGTTCAAGGACTACTTGACGTAACGAGGGATTACATCCCACCGATAGCACCGGCACGCCTCGCCAGAATAGTGTGTCGGGAGAGAAGGAACCGAAGTCTCTTAGAGATGGTTCTGGCCGATGATGAGTTATGCAAATTTGCCGCTTCCTTTTGGGGATACGCCCTGTAGACTACAAAGATACTTGTTGAACCGTGTGCATTCCAAGTCGGTACAAAAGATCCCTTTCGAGTTATGGAGCTGGCACAAACCCAAAGATGCACCACTCTAAGGATTTGGGGTTATCCCCGCTTATGTGCTAAATAGGCAGTGCCGACAAATTGGAATCACGCTCGTGAGTGATGTTGTTCATAGTGGTATCCGAAGGAAATGAAGCGGTGGATACTTTTATGATCCTAAAGAACAAAAGATCGTTGTTAGCCCTAACGCCGGTTCTTAGAAGAGGATTACATTAGTAGCCATAAATCTCGAGTCGACATCATCCTTGAGGAATTACAAGGTGGTCGAAGTTCCACTTGAACAACCAAGTGTGCAAGATAGTACTCCACGAGTAACCGCACAACTGCTAACACGCCCCCGACACCGTTCGGGTAGCGGGAGGCCGATATTTACACCGATCGCATATGTTCACTGGGGAGACGTTTGATCATCTACCGGCAGATGAACAAGATACCGTGGATCCCTGGACTTATAAAGAAGTAGTGGGAGATGTAGATGCAGATTCCTAGCGGATCGTCATGGACTCAGAATTTAAGTCCATAATTAATATGTATGTATACGAGATCACTGAACTACTTGAGGGTTGCAAGGCTATTGGTAGTTGTTGGGTTATGAGTCAGTAGAAGATGCTTAGCATTTTATTGGGTAAAACAGTATTGGGGGAAATTATAGTGTTTCATGCTATGGAATTGAGGATCCCAAAACCCAGCTAGTATCACTAGTGTAGTGTTGATAGAACCAGATGATGTAATAGGCTAGACTGATTTTGTTTTCATTATGTTCTATGTTTAAGTCCTGTACGGGGTAAAATGTTGGATTGATCTTCAGGTGGAAGCTTACTTTCCGTAACCCCACGCTATCGCTGTAAGAGCTTGTGTTCTTAAGTGATCGCTGATCTTCGCCGCAGAAGACATCTCATCGGCCGACCGACACGTAGAAGAACCCTCTATACAAAGCTCGCACCTTCTGGAGTTATCACCGATCATTACTCGCAGAATACTCACCGTCACCGACTCGCACGAAGAAGACAGAGAGTGTGTCAAGTCTATCAGATCCGACAGAAACGACCCAGCCTTTTAACATCATTCGAAAGTCGCGTAAGATCATATGAGGACGAGTGAGAGTCAACTCCGATGAAGACCGATGTCCGACATATCTCACCTACCACAATCCTCGACCAAAGAGAAGCCGTCAACGCACTACCCGCTTCCGACCAACTAAAGCCGCTCTCATGAACAAGAATCAACAACTCGCTGCAACAATTCGAACATACGGCCGTTTTCCTTAGAAGCTTGTGACACGTGGCATCGCCCTCTCCAACGGCAAATGCTCCGGGTCATGCATTTGATGAAACCTTCGCTCCAGCCGCGATTGGAAGCTATTCGTCTGTTCCCAGCCTATGCAATGCATCAAAGATTTAAAGTATATCAAATGGATGTAAAGTTAGTATTTCTGAATGGCGCATCAAGGAAGAAGACTATGTGGAACAACCGCCCGACTTTCACAGGACATCAAAGTGCAGACTTCGTAAAAGAGTTGTATGGGTTAAAAAAAGCACCGTGGCTTGGTACGATACCCTATCGACTTTCTCGCTCGTAAAGGTTTTCGTAAGGGGACAAGAGATCGCACCCTCGTTCAACATAAAGTCGAGATGACATCCTATTGGGTGCAAATCTACGTGGACGAATCATTTTCGGTTGGGTAAACGTGACTATATGTCAACAATTCGAGAAAATGATGAAGGAGAAGTTCGAGATGTCTATGATGGGAGAGATGAACTACTTCCATGGATTTCAAGTAAAGCAATCACCAGAAGGGATATTCATCAATCAAGCCAAATACACTCGAGACCTCCTGAAAAGATTCGCCTGCGACTCAAGCAAGCCAATCAAGATCCCCATGAATACAAATTTCAAAATCGATCTAGACAAAGAGGGGGCTTCTGTTAACTCTACTGATTATAGAGCTATTATTGGTTCCATATTATATTTAACAAGCAAGCGCACTCGATATAACTTATGATGTAGGTGTATGTGCAAGATTTCGAGGTAATCCCAAGCGAAGTCATATGGACTCAAAGAAAGAAGATTCTCGCGATATCCGAAGGGAACACCCGACGCAGGTTATGGTATCCTCGCCGATGATAATCTTATACTAACAAAGTTATTCTCGATGCCGATTATGCAGATGCCGGATAGATCGAAAATCAACTTCTCGAACATGTCGGCCTTCTAGCAAAGAACCGATATCATGGTTTTTAAGGAAACAATATTCAGTGGCGACGTCCACTACTGAAGCTGAATATATGGCTGCTGGAAGTTGCCGTACCTGCATCCTTCGGCTTCGACAACAACTACGAGATTATGGTATATCTCGTGATGAACCGCCCATCTACCGCGACTCCGCCAAAGGTGATTGCTATAACTCAAAACCCGGCTTCTCCATACGAGATGGCAAAGACGTGGATATCCGACACCATTTCATCGTAGACCATGTCGAGAAGAAGGATATCGAATTGAGAAGATCTATACCGACAAACAAAGGGGCGTACATACCGACCAAACCACAAGCCGAGAACGGATTCGCGAGAATTATCGCTGAGCTAGGTCACCGGATCCTACCGAGTCGAGCCGCAGAAGGGAACAAAGACGACATGTCGAAGACTCCGCACCTTGATTCAATGGGTGAATCGACGGCATACGCAAGGGAGAACGTTGTCATCGCACATCAAATGCCCTCCCGAGTCTTAATCAAGAACCACCGATCGTATAAGTTCACCGAAGAGGTTTGCGTAGTTTTATATACTTAACTTTCTTAGAAGCATGCTCGCATTTATTATATCGCCGTTTGCACTCGTAGATTAATGAGCATTTATTTCCCGCCATTAAGTTTTTAAGGTTTAAGTCAAGAGAAACCGTTTTCATTTAAAAGACTTAGACTTTAATGTCGCCCGCAACGCATTTAATGCATGTCTTCTCACCTTACCTTTATCGCGCATATCTTACGCTGGGTCTAGATTAGAGGCGGCCTTAGTAATCATTCCGTTTATAACATCAAATCACAGCCTATCATTAAAAAGCGAGTTTTCATCCCAACCGTTCGATCAAAACCTGTTGATATTCAAATCTTATAAAATCTCTCGCTTTTTCACTCTAATCTATCTTTTCGCCATTTTTATCCTTAGAGCTCTCTCGCATTCAGCTTTTTCATCTTCTCTAAACCGTTTTCCGCATTTCACTCAAAGCTCTTCACATACGGTAATTTTCCTTGTTCTCTCGCTCAAAACTTTGCTAACTTACTCTATTTTCAAGTGCTAACAAGTTTTTTACGTATATTCATGGCGATCGTAATGACCCCACCAAACATCGAAGAGATCATCAAGTCGAAGGTTCAGCTTGAGCCGACGATGGTCCTTCACCAAAGCGGACCTTCCTTACCTCGAGCCCATATTCTCGGCTCTGGAAGCGTTCGGCCTCGAACTTCTGGTAACGAAACACCCCAAGGCGTATCTCCCCCGCGAAGTGGCTAAAGTTTTCTACAACTGGCGGACGGTGGAAGATACAGACGGTGAGGTATCCCAGTTCGCCTACATGAGGGAGGTGACTCTCGTAAATGGGAGTCGATCACTCCGATATCAACATCCGGCAGCGTTGAAGGCGTCTTTCGATCTTCCCGCCCATGGGATATCTCCGGCCGGTTACAAGGAGAAGGAGCTCAACTCCTATTTTCATCGTTTCTGCGGGAGAAACAATATCTCCTTTAAATACGCGCTGTTGGGTGATGATTTTATCCTCAACACTGTTATACTTAGTGGGAAATGATTCTGCTTCAGCACTGACCGTAAGCTCAGTAGCCTCGTGCTCCGTACCTATCTAAAGATTTGAAGATCCCAAAGCACTATCTTGATTGATGAACCATTCCCGTGTAATTGTTTTGTCTCCGAGGTTTCGCACTCGCAGACACTCGCTCCGGTTAAGGCGGCCGCAGCTTATCGCCCTCAAGACTGTAAGTAGAAGACTCGCATTTACCGGACTCAGCAGAGCAAGATATCAAGGAGTCGCAGAACCGAACTCGCCAGAGTAGTTCATCAACTCGTAGCCGACCATCGCAGAGTACCTCACCGTCTCTACCGAATGAAGATCGACTCAAGAATGGCGCACGCCTCTCCGAACCGCCGACACCTTTTTGAATATACACCGCATTGCCAAGTACGAGGAAAAGAGAAGTCGCCTTCGCATGCCTCGAAGTCCGCTCCGTCTCAACCACTCCATAATCCTCAATAAATGACAAGCATACACGTGTCTCTACCTACTAAAGCTGCAAGTTAACATATTTCCAGAAAAGGAGGGAAAGGACACTGTTACATCCTTCAAAAAGAGCCGTTAGCTACCAAAAGAGAGAGAAAGGAAGATCGTCTCCAACGGATCTTTTCCAATCTTTGCTCTATAAATAGAGGGACATTTCAAGCCTTGAAAAAAGGGCAACAAGAGAGAGAGACGAATGCGCATAAGCTTAACGACGAAAACAAACACAAGCATTCAAACGAGCTAGAACCAGAAAACCCTAAGTCTTCCTAAAGAATTTGAAGATCTATCTCCGGCGAAAAACTACCTTCTCAGCTCATAGGGAACCAAGCTAAACTGTTAGAAGAGTCTCTAGTATCCAAATCGACGATACACGAACCTAAAGCTTATTTCACTTGTTCGTCGATTCGGGAAGCCACTCTCTCATTCCCACTCTCTCATTCCCTATCCCTCTAACCCTAAGCTCAACGTAATATACTTATAGCTTAGACGAAGGAGTTCATATTTGAACCCAATCCTTATTGTAAAAGGACTCCTTCATAGTTGGAGAAGTTTGTCAAACACTTTAGTTTGATGCCTTTGTAAACCGGGACTTGCACAAGATAATCCCCAAGCCACGCCTTGTCCTCCGCAGGTA
This sequence comes from Lavandula angustifolia, assembly GCA_028984105.1. Lineage (NCBI taxonomy): Eukaryota > Viridiplantae > Streptophyta > Magnoliopsida > Lamiales > Lamiaceae > Lavandula > Lavandula angustifolia. Next base: position 25,697,214 of record CM054814.1, on the reverse strand, counting down.
CAAGCCGACCGAGACTAACCGTTGTGTGATGATTCCATCCTCGCACCGCTTTCACTCTAAGGGGAAATGATTCGGTCTTAGACACCGATCTTAAGCTCGTAGCCTTGTGCTCGTACTTGTCTAAAGATTTGAAGATCCCAAAACCCTATCTCGAATGATGAACCATTCCCTTGGACTGCTTTGTCTCCCGAGGTTTCGCACTCGCAGACACTCGCTCCGGTCAAGGCGCCGCAGCTTATTTGCCTCAAGCACCAAGGCGTAAGACTCAATGATACCGGACTCAAGCAGAGCAAAGATACCGAGAGAGTCGCTGAACCGAACTCGCCAGAGTAGTTCACCGAACTCGTAGCCGATCTTCGCAGACTTATCTCAGCCAGCCTCATCTACCGAATACAAGGTCGACTCAAAGAACGGCGCATAGTCTTCGGGACTCGTCGACCTTTTTGAAAGACAATCAACATTGTCATGTACGAGGAAGAGAGAAGTCGCCTTCACCGCCTCGAAGTTTGGGCCGTCTCAACCATTCCATCCACCTCGACGAATGACAAGCATACACGTGTCTTCTCACCTACTAAAGCCGCAAATAACCTTTTACCTAAAACGGTGGGAAAGTACACCGTTACCTACACCAAAAGAGCCGTTTGCTACCAAAAAAGAGAGAGAGAGAAGAAGATCGCCTCCAACGGATCTATTTCAATCTCTCGCTCTATATATGAGGGGTCATTCAAGATTTGAAGCTAACCAAGAACACGAGAGAGCGCGAAAACGAGCGAATTCCAAAGAACAAAGTCTTAGCAAGAACTCGAAGAACAATCTCCGCGAAAGACTATATTCTAGCTCATAGGGAATCAAGCTAAACCGACATATAAAGCCTCTAGTATCCAATCGACGTTACACGAACTTATAGCTTACCTTCACTGTTCGTCGATCTAGAAGCTACTCTCTCATATTCCCTATCCCTCTAACCCTAAGCTCAACCGTTCTTATTTATAGCTTAGACGAAGGAGTTCACATTTGAACCCAATCCTTATCAGTATAAGGACTCCTTCACCGTTGGAGAAGTTTTTCAAACACTTTAAGTTTGATAGTGTTGTAAACCGAGACTTGGATCAATATAAAAACCAAGACGCGGCTTTGCCCAAAGGTAAGCCGACCGAGACTAACTCAGATAATAAATAGCCTCCCGATCATTCGGGACAATGGACGTAGGATTTGAGCGATATCCGAACCACTTTAAAAATCCTCGTGTCTCTTATCGCTTTCTTAACCAGTTGCATTGATTTTACTATTCATACCGAACATCATATTTAAAATCAATCAACTGTCTCAACATACCGAACTTTCAATCTACTCGAACTCGAGACTTAAAACGCTTTCTCACAAAACCGATTTCGGGCCTACACACTTCCGCGCACCGAACTCTTACCGTAGATACTGAATTCGACCTAGCCGGCTAGCGCATCTCACTCGAGCCAAGATTTTAGCCTTTAACTAGATTCGTAACAGCTTGTCCGGGTTCCGCCGAATCAAGCTTCAGCCGACACCATCCCGAATAGGACTGCTCGAGTTCGAAGTTGAGAAATCGAATCGGGTGTATTCACCCCCCCTCTACACCCGACCGTACACTCTGGACCAACAATTGGTATCGTAGCGGAGTTCTTTAAGACTCTTGTCACTTTGAGACCGGTCTATTCGAACGGATCCGGAGGAAAATGTTTTCACCGCATATCACTCTACATTCATATCTATATTCTTCATGGCTGATATGTCGTGATAAGGATGGTACCCATGTTCTCGGGGGAGAATTACGGAGTATGGCGAGTCGAATGGAAGCACATCCGACATCCCTCCATGACAAGATGATCGAAGTGCTTGAAGATGGACCTATCATTCCCATGATCGATAGTGTCGTAACTCGGGACCAAGCTCAAGGAGGAGGAATGGTGACCGGGAAGAAGATTCCCAAAGACAAGTCTCTTCACTCCCGAGGAGAAGAAGCTTCACAACTTAGACCGTGCTGCCGTAAACGCTATACCGACCACCCTTAGTGATTCTTATCTTGGGCAGTGGTTCGGGAATGCAAGACCGCAAAAGAACTCGGGATGCTTCTAGCGCTACCGAGTCGAGGGACTCGAAGATTAAAGCGAATAAACTAGCACCGGAACTCCAAAAGCCGGAAAGCTTGTCTCTCATGCCCGGTGACAAAATCGAAGATTCGAACGCCGATTTACCAATCTAATGAACTCTATCAATGGGCCGGGAAAGACATTCAAGAACCGAGAGATGAATCAAGATTCCGAGGGCACCGCCGGACCGACACCGGACACCTTTTGCCACTCTATTGCGACATTCCGACTTAGATGCCGTGTCTTGTGACCATATCTTTCGTAATTACAAGTGCAGGAGTTTGAGTTCGATAGACCTCAAAGAAAGCAGAGCCGAAGCCGACACAAAATCGACCATGCTTTCAAAGCATCAGCCAAGACAAAGATCTCCAAGCGACGAGCAAAACGACGAGTAAGACCGAGCCTTCACTCAATGATCTACAAGAAGGAAGTCTCGCTCGTAAGTATGCGCCGCTCGCCGTAAAGTATCGAAGGAGAAGGAGCGACGCAAAAAAAAAAGAAGGATGACTCAAAATCGTCAAAGAATAGCGAAAGCAAAGAAGAAAAAGTCATCACTTGCTATAATTGCAAAAAAGTCGGGACATTATCGCATGATTGTCCCGAGCTCGGTAGTGCCGAACGCGCAAAGACGTAAGGCAAGGAGAGAGAAATTCGCCCGTAAAAAGACAATCCTACATAGTCGGGCGAAATCTCGTACGACTCTAAGAGGTCGACTCCTTTATGGATTCATCGGATGATGATGCAGCTTTCATGGCCCTAGTAGCTTGAAGTCAAGAAACAATCGAAAAGTGCCTAACGGCAAGCGAAGAGGATGTAGGTGCGCAGAGACCCATGGTATGTGGACAACGGATGCTCAAGACATATGACATACCAAAGGAGTCTATCAAGAATTATGTTACCAAGATGGACCCTAATCGAGTTTGGAGATAATGCCAAAGGCTACACGAGAGGATACGGCACACTCAAAGATAGGAATCGCTAACGTTCCTGTGAGTATCCTATGTTGAAGGACTTCAAGATAATCTTCTCTCTCGTTAGTCAATTTTGTGATAACTCGAATAGAGTGATTTTTTACGCAGTTTCGTGATGTCATTGATAAATCTACAGGGAAAACAAGTGTTATCGTGTTCGCGCAAAAAAGAACATATACGTGGCCGACCGGAACTCACCAACCTCGAAGCTTGTTTGCCGGCGAAGAATGAAAACAGAATCGGGGTGGCTATGGCATAGAAGACTCACCATCTCAACTTCAAGACGCTCAAAGAAACTAGCTAGGAACACTCTAGCAAGAGGACTCGCCGAATGAAGTATTCAAAGAAAGACACTCAAGGTGAAGCATGTCCGAAGGGAAAGCAAACAAGGAATCAAAATCCTCCGCCCATCGCCTTCCACGTATGGAATCCTTCAACGCCGCATACGGATTTGTTTGGTCCAGCCTCCCCAATGACGATCGGAGGCGTAAAATATGCATTAGTGGTCACGCATGACTACTCGCGCTACACATGGGTCATATTCATTGCCAACAAGTCTCGACGTCAAAACAGAGTTACCAACGCTTCGAAAAAGCTCTGGTCTAGAAGAACACCAAGATCGTAAAAATACGTTCGCATGCAGGAACCGAGTTCCTTAATTCCATGGTAGAGGAGTTCTACAAAGCGTATGAATAGAGCATGAGACTTCACCGCACGCACACCTCGCCAGTAATGGAGTTGCCGAACGAAAGAACGTAACTCTAAAAGAGGCAACTAGGACTCTACTCGCAGCTCGTGGACTCCCAACCAAATTCCTCGCGTGAGCTACCGATACCGCATGTTACACTCGTAACCGATCTTTACCGACAAAGCAAAGATAAGAGGACACCATATGAACTATGGAACGGCAGGAAGCCTTCTCTATCTTATTTCCATATCTTTGGTTGTTCATGCTTTATCCACAATAATGGGAAAGATCACCAAGACTTTTGATAGCAAGTCGATCGTGGAGTATTCTTAGGATACTCTCGTGTCAGCAAAGCTTTCGTGAGTATTCAACTATCGGACCCTTTGCGTGGAGGAAAGCCCTCATGTTGTGTTTAACGAGTTTGCTATCAAGACAGGAGCAATAACTCAAATTCTCAATCCGAGGACATCGCAGACAAACCTACAGGATCTAAGCTTAAAGGACAAATCAAAAGATCCAAATATGTTGGGATGATGATTCGTGACGAAGAAACCAAGACAAATCTACTCGAATCTCAACCAAGCAGAGCAAGTAGTCGAGCAGATTGATTCTCCCAAACGTAATCAATCCCGTGTAACTCAGGTCGATGAGGAAACCGTAGAGGTAACCGAGACCACTACCGAGAATAACAACTCGTGGGGAACATCTAGTAATGTTCCCGAGCCGAATGCCCCGAACCTCGCGTGACTCAAGAGATCATACTCTTATCACTGAAATTCTTCAATCTCAGAATAGTACAACTGAAATGCCTAACTCACCTACTATCTGTATTGAACAAATTTCAGATGAAGAGCTGAAACATCGTAGATCATGGCTAGATGCTCACACTGCTAATCTTATAATTGGAGATCCTTCAGCACATGTCAAGACAAGATCCAGATTTTGTCAAGGAGAAAGCGCATTATTTTCCTGCTTCTTGTCTACTGACGAGCCTCAGAACATTGAGGATGCATTAAAGGATGCTGACTGGATCATAGCTATGCAGGAGGAGCTGAATCAGTTAACGAGAAACGAAGTATGGGAGCTTGTAGACACCCCAAAGATCAACATGTCATTGGTACCAAATGGGTCTTCAAAAACAAGCGAAGTGGCTAAAGTTTTCTACAACTGGCGGACGGTGGAAGATACAGACGGTGAGGTATCCCAGTTCGCCTACATGAGGGAGGTGACTCCTCAGAAATGGGAGTCAGATCACTCCGATATCAACATCCGGCAGCGTTGAAGGCGTCTTTCGATCTTCCCGCCCATGGGATATCTCCCGCCGGCTTACAAGGAGAAGGAGCTCAACTCCTATTTTCATCGCTTCAAGCGGAGAAACAATATCTCCTTTAAATACGCGCTGTTGGGTGATGATTTTATCCTCAACACTGTTATACTTAGTGGGAAATGATTCTGCTCAAGCACTGACCGTAAGCTCAGTAGCCTCGTGCTCTGTACCTATCTAAAGATTTGAAGATCCCAAAGCACTATCTTGATTGATGAACCATTCCCGTGTAATTGTTTTGTCTCCGAGGTTTCGGACTCGCAGACACTCGCTCCGGTTAAGGCGGCCGCAGCTTATCGCCCTCAACTGTAAGTAGAAGACTCGAGATTTACCGGACTCAAGCAGAGCAAGATATCAAGGAGTCGTAGAACCGAACTCGCCAGAGTAGTTCATCGAACTCGTAGCCGACCATCGCAGAGTACCCTCACTGCCTCTACCGAATGAAGATCGGACTCAAGAATGGCGCATGCCTTCCGAACCGCCGACACCTTTTTGAATATACACCGCATTGTCAAGTACGAGGAAAAGAGAAGTCGCCTTCGTATGCCTCGAAGTCCTGTTCCGTCTCAACCACTCCATAATCCTCGATAAATGACAAGCATACACGTGTCTCTACCTACTAAAGCCGCAAGTTAACATATTTCCGTAAAAGGAGGGAAAGGACACTCGTTACATCCTTCAAAAAGAGCCGTTAGCTACCAAAAGAGAGAGAAAGGAAGATCGTCTCCAACGGATCTTTTCCAATCTTTGCTCTATAAATAGAGGGACATTTCAAGCCTTGAAAAAAGGGCAACAAGAGAGAGAGACGAATGCGCATAAGCTTAACGACGAAAACAAACACAAGCATTCAAACGAGCTAGAACCGTAAAACCCTAAGTCTTCCTAAAGAATTTGAAGATCTATCTCCCGAGTGAAAAACTACCTTCTCATTCATAGGGAACCAAGCTAAACTGTTAGAAGAGTCTCTAGTATCCAAATCGACGATACACGAACCTAAAGCTTATTTCAGTTGTTCGTCGATCTGGAAGCCACTCTCTCATTCCCACTCTCTCATTCCCTATCCCTCTAACCCTAAGCTCAACAGAATATACTTATAGCTTAGACGAAGGAGTTCATATTTGAACCCAATCCTTATTGTAAAAGGACTCCTTCATAGTTGGAGAAGTTTGTCAAACACTTTAGTTTGATGCCTTTGTAAACTGGGACTTGCACAGTATAATCCCCAAGCCACAGCTTTGTCCTGTGTACAAGCTGACTGAGACTAACTGTTGTGTGATGATTCCATCCTCAGCACTGTTTCACTCAGTGGGAAATGATTCGGTCTTAGACACTGATCTTAAGCTCAGTAGCCTTGTGCTCTGTACTTGTCTAAAGATTTGAAGATCCCAAAACCCTATCTGAATGATGAACCATTCCCCTGTATCTGTTTTGTCTCCGAGGTTTCGCACTCGCAGACACTCGCTCCGGTCAAGGCGCCGCAGCTTATTTGCCTCAAAGCACCAAGCGCGTAAGACTCAATGATACCGGACTCAACAGAGCAAGATATCGAGAGAGTCGCTTGAACCGAACTCAGCAGGAGTAGTTCATCGAACTCGTAGCCGATCTTCGCAGACTTATCTCAGCCAGCCTATCTACCGAATACAAGGTCGACTCAAGAACGGCAGATAGTCTTCGGGATCGCCGAATCTTTTGAAAGACAATCAACATTGTCATGTACGAGGAAGAGAGAAGTCGCCTTCACCGTCTCGGCTCAAGTTTGTGCCGTCTCAACCATTCCATCCACCTCGACGAATGACAAGCATACACGTGTCTTCTCACCTACTAAAGCCGCAGCTAACCTTTTACCTAAAACGGTGGGAAAGTACACTGTTACCTACACCAAAAGAGCCGTTTGCTACCAAAAAGAGAGAGAGAGAAGAAGATCGTCTCCAACGGATCTATTTCAATCTCTGCTCTATAAATAGAGGGGTCATTCAAGATTTGAAGCTAACCAAGAACACGAGAGAGCGCGAAAACGAGCGAATTCCAAAGAACAAAGTCTTAGCAAGAACTCGAAGAACAATCTCCGGCGAAAGACTATATTCTAGCTCATAGGGAATCAAGCTAAACCGACATATAAAGCCTCTAGTATCCAATCGACGTTACACGAACTTATAGCTTACCTTCAGCTGTTCGTCGATCTAGAAGCTACTCTCTCATATTCCCTATCCCTCTAACCCTAAGCTCAACCGTTCTTATTTATAGCTTAGACGAAGGAGTTCACATTTGAACCCAATCCTTATTGTATAAGGACTCCTTCACTGTTGGAGAAGTTTTTCAAACACTTTAAGTTTGATAGTGTTGTAAACTGAGACTTGGATCAATATAAAAACCAAGACGCGGCTTTGCCCAGTGTGCAAGCTGACTGAGACTAACTCAGGATAATAAATAGCCTCCTGATCATTCGGGACAGTGGACGTAGGATTTGAGCGATATCCGAACCACTTTAAAAATCCTGTGTCTCTTACTGCTTTCTTAACTGTTGCATTGATTTTACTATTCATACTGAACATCATATTTAAAATCAATCAACTGTCTCAACATACTGAACTTTCAATCTACTGAACTGAGACTTAAAACATTTTCTCACAAAACCGATTTGGGGCCTACATTACCCCGCGCACCGAACTCTTACCGTAGATACCGAATTCTCGACCTAGTCGGTAGCGCGATCTCACTCGAGTCGAGCATTTTAGCCTTTAACTAGATTCGTAACGGTTGTCCGGGTCCGCCGAATCAAGTTTCGGCCGACACCATCCCGAATAGGACTGTTCGAGTTCGAAGTTGAGAAATCGAATCAAGTGTATTCACCCCCCCTCTACACCCGACCGTACACTCGGGACCAACAATTGGTATCGTAGCGGGAGTTCTTTAAGACTCTTGTCACTTTGAGACCGGTCTATTCGAACGGATCCGGAGGAAAATGTTTTCACCGCATATCACTCTACATTCATATCTATATTCTTCATGGCCGATATGTCGTATAAGGATGGTACCCATGTTCTCGGTGGAGAATTATGGAGTATGGGCGAGTCGAATGGAAGCACATCCGACATCCCTCCATGACAAGATGATCGAAGTGCTTGAAGATGGACCTATCATTCCCATGATCGATAGTGTCGTAACTCGTGACCAAGCTCAAGGAGGAGGAATGGTGACCGGAAGAAGATTCCCAAAGACAAGTCTCTTCACTCCCGAGGAGAAGAAGCTTCACAACTTAGATCGTGTTGCCGTAAACGCTATACCGACCACCCTTAGTGATTCTTATCTTGGCAGGTTCGTGAATGCAAGACCGCAAAAGAACTCGGGATGCTTCTAGCGCTACTGAGTCGAGGGACTCAGAAGATTAAAGCGAATAAACTAGCACTGGAACTCCAAAAGCTGGAAAGCTTGTCTCTCATGCCCGGTGACAAAATCGAAGATCTGAACGTCAGATTTACCAATCTAATGAACTCTATCAATGGGCTGGGAAAGACATTCAGCAACCGAGAGATGAATCTGAAGATTCTGAGGGCACTGCCGGACGGACACTGGACACCTTTTGCCACTCTATTGCGACATTCTGACTTAGATGCTGTGTCTTGTGACCATATCTTTTCAGAATTACAGGCAGAGGAGTTTGAGTTCGATAGACCTCAAAGAAAGCAGAGAGCTGAAGTTGACACAAAAATCGACCATGCTTTCAAAGCATCAGCCAGCACAGCATCTCCAGCGACGAGCAAAACGACGAGTAAGACTGAGCCTTCACTCAATGATCTACAAGAAGGAAGTCTCGCTCAGAAGTATGCGCTGCTCGCTGTAAAGTATCAGAAGGAGAAGGAGCGACGCAAAAAAAAAGAAGGATGACTCAAAATCGTCAAAGAATAGCGAAAGCAAAGAAGAAAAAGTCATCACTTGCTATAATTGCAAAAAGTCGGGACATTATCGCATGATTGTCCCGAGCTCCTGTAGTGCTGAACGCGCAAAGACGTAAGGCAAGGAGAGAGAAATTCGCCCGTAAAAGACAATCCTACATAGTCGGGCGAAATCTCGGACGACTCAGAAGAGGTCGACTCCTTTATGGATTCATCGGATGATGATGCAGCTTTCATGGCCCTAGAGCTTGAAGCTGAAGAAACAACTGAAAAGTGCCTAATGGCAGGCGAAGAGGATGAGGTGCGCAGAGACCCATGGTATGTGGACAGCGGATGCTCAAGACATATGACATACCAAAGGAGTCTACTGAAGAATTATGTTACCGAAGATGGACCCTGAATCGAGTTTGGAGATAATGCCAAAGGCTACACGAGAGGATACGGCACACTCAAAGATAGGAACCGCCAACGTTCCTGAGTATCCTATGTTGAAGGACTTCAAAGATAATCTTCTCTCCGTTAGTCAATTTTGTGATAACTCGAATAGAGTGATTTTTTACGCAGTTTCGTGATGTCATTGATAAATCTACAGGGGAAAACAAGTGTTATCGTGTTCGCGCAAAAAGAACATATACGTGGCCGATCGGAACTCACCGAACTCGAAGCTTGTTTGCCGGCGAAGAATGAAAACAGAACGGGGTGGCTATGGCATAGAAGACTCAGCCATCTCAACTTCAAGACGCTCAGCAAACTAGCTAGGAACACTCTAGCAAGAGGACTCGCCGAATGAAGTATTCAAAGAAAGACACTCAAGGTGAAGCATGTCCCGAAGGGAAAGCAAACAAGGAATCAAAATCCTCCGGGCCCCATCGCCTTCCACGTATGGAATCCTTCACTGCCGCATATGGATTTGTTTGGTCCAAGCCTCCCCAGTGACGATCGGAGGCGTAAAATATGCATTAGTGGTCACGGATGACTACTCGCGCTACACACGGGTCATATTCATTGCCAACAAGTCCGACGTCAAAACAGAGTTACCAACGCTTCTGAAAAAGCTCAGTGTCTAGAAGAACACCAAGATCAGAAAAATACGTTCAGACAGAGGAACTGAGTTCCTCAAATTCCATGGTAGAGGAGTTCTACAAAGCGTAAGGAATAGAGCATGAGACTTCACCGCACGCACACCTCGCCAGTAATGGAGTTGCCGAACGAAAGAACGTAACTCTAAAAGAGGCAACTAGGACTCTACTCGCAGACTCAGGACTCCCAACCAAATTCTCGGGCGTAAGCTACCGATACCGCATGTTACACTCGTAACCGATCTTTACCGACAAAGCAAAGATAAGAGGACACCATATGAACTATGGAACGGCAGGAAGCCTTCTCTATCTTATTTCCATATCTTTGGTTGTTCATGCTTTATCCACAATAATGGGAAAGATCACCAAGACTTTTGATAGCAAGTCGATCGTGGAGTATTCTTAGGATACTCTCGTGTCAAGAAAGCTTTCGAGTATTCAACTATCTGGACCCTTTGCGTGGAGGAAAGCCCTCATGTTGTGTTTAACGAGTTTGCTACCGAAGACAGGAGCAATAACTCAAATTCTCGAATCCGAGGACATCGTAGACGGCACTACAGGATCTAAGCTTAAAGGACAAATCGAAAAGATCCAACCTATGTTGGGATGATGATTCGGACGAAGAAACCGAAGACAAATCTACTCAATCTCAACCACAGAGCAAGTAGGCGAGCGCATTGATTCTCCCAAACGGAATCAATCCCGTGTAACTCAGTCGATGAGGAAACCGTAGAGGTAACCGAGACCACTACCGAGAATAACAACTCGTGGGGAACATCTAGTAATGTTCCCGAGCCGAATGCCCCCGAACCCGGGTGACTCGCAGATCATACTCTTATCACCGAAATTCTTCAATCTCGTAATAGTACAACCGAAATGCCTAACTCACCTACTATCTGTATTGAACAAATTTCAGATGAAGAGCTGAAACATCGTAGATCATGGCTAGATGCTCACACTGCTAATCTTATAATTGGAGATCCTTCAGCACATGTCAAGACAAGATCCAGATTTTGTCAAGGAGAAAGCGCATTATTTTCCTGCTTCTTGTCTACTGACGAGCCTCAGAACATTGAGGATGCATTAAAGGATGCTGACTGGATCATAGCTATGCAGGAGGAGCTGAATCAGTTAACGAGAAACGAAGTATGAGGAGCTTGTAGACGTACTCCCAAAGATCAACATGTCATTGGTACCAAATGGGTCTTCAAAAACAAGCGAGATGAAAACAACGTTATAGTCAGGAACAAAGCAAGGCTCGTGGCTAAAGGCTACTGTCAAGCCGATGGAATAGATTTCGATGAAACATTTGCTCCAATTGCAAGATTGGAGGCCATAAGACTATTCCTTGCCTACGCAACACATCAAAGATTCGTAGTCTATCAAATGGATGTGAAGTCTCGCGTTCTCGAACGGCGCATCGAAAGAAGAAGTCTATGTGGAACAACCGCCCGGCTTTCAGCAGGGAAATCAAGTATATAGACTCGTAAAGGCTCAGACGGGTTAAAACAAGCACCCGTGGCTTGGTATGATACCCTGTTCGAGTTTCTTCTTCGTAAAGGTTTTCGAAGGGCACAAGATCGCACGTTGTTCAAGATTCGACCGGAAGATGACCTATTACTCGTGCGCATCTATGTAGATGATATTATCTTTGGTTCGAAGAATGTCATTATGTGTCAAGCAATTCGAAAGAATGATGAAGGATAAGTTCGAGATGTCGATGATGGGAGAAATGAACTACTTCCTTGGTTTTCAAGTCAAGCAATCTGACAAAGGAACGTTCATCAATCAAAGCAAATACACTCGAGACCTCATCAAAAGATTCGGCGGCACATCCGCAAACCTATCAAGATCCCGATGAACACGAATATGAAGATCGATCTTGATAAGGAGGGAGTATCAAGAGATCAAACTGAATACCGTGCTATAATTGGTTCATTACCGTATCTAACACTACTCGTCCCGACATAACTTATGTTGTAGGTGTATGCGCTCGATTTCGACGAATCCGAGCGAGCCATCCCGGACTCAAAGAAAGAAGATTCTTCGCTACCTCAGAAGCACACCCAACATAGGTTTATGGTATCCGACTGATGATAATATTGAACTAACTGGCTATTCTGATGTTGACTATGCAGGATGTAGAATTGACCGAAAATCAACTTCGGGAACATGTCGGTTCCTTGGCGCGAAGCCGATCTCATGGTTTTCAAAGAAACAAAGACTCGTAGCTACGTCCGACTACCGGAGCCGAATACATGGCTGCCGGAAGTTGTTGCGCCCAAATCCTTTGGCCGAGACAAAGAATGAGAGACTATGACGTCATTCGTAATGAAGTGCCGATCTTCGCGATAGTACCGGTGCTATTGCAATCACTCGGAATCCTCGTTCTTCACACGAGATGCAAGCACGTGGACATCAGACATCACTTCATTCGTGACCATGTCGAAAAGAAGGATATCAGGATGTAAAAGATCCATACTGACAAACAAAGGGCTGATATACTGACCAAGCCTCTAGCCGAACCCGTATTCGCAGAACTTTCGGTAGAGCTAGGTCTCGCTAGACCCTACTGACCCCGGGCCAAGAATAAGGTTTCGTGGAGAGGAACATTCCAGGTGAGGGCGAATGATCTCTCTCGATCGAGTAAGTTCAAGACGTAGAGACTCGTAAAACCATCTACATGAGGTATCACCGACTACTATGTTCACCGACAGTGCTTGCGTATCTCTACTCTATAGTATTTAATGCAACAACGATAAGCATTTATTATGGAGATTCAGCATGATTTAAATATCTCTTAGTTTGTCATTTATTGATAACAGATTACATTTAATACACGACATTCTATGCACAACTTTGCTGAACTCTGTGCGCATTAAATGCATGTCTTATCATAGTTACTCTTTAGGCATGTTTACAACTTGCATTGACTTAGACGGCTTTTGTGATCATTACCTTTTATAATATTGAATCTTAACCGTCCATCTCATAAAGTAGGTTTAAACTCAGCCTTAGATCGATAACTGTTCATCTTCTAGATATGTACACATTTCGATCAAATCTTAAGAACCGCCATATTCGCGCTTAACATTTCGATCATATCTTACCTCTTAAAAATCCGAGAATACCTTTGTGCAAAAACCCTCATTTGCTTACATTCTCTTCGATAAAATTCTCGGTATGCCTACATGAAGTTACTTATGTGCTTGATCTTTATTGATTAGTATCTAGTATTAAACTGCTTTTATTTAAAAATCGATACCGATAACAACTTCGTGTAATAGGTACAATGGCGGAAACCAATATCTCTATGATATCTCCAAATGGATATGCAGAACATTCCCGACAAGGATCGCGTGTGGTTTGAACCCACCATGGATTTCTATTCATGTGATCCGGAGTATATGGATGAGATCTTCTCGCCTCCGCTCGAGTCGTGGCCGGAGAAATTTCCGTCTAGGAGGCCTTCGTACTTCCTCCCGAGACAAAGTTGCGTAATCGGTACTTGAATTCGCACAAAGTGTCCGGAGACATAGTGGCGAGATTTGTTGTCCATTCTATCCAAGACGCCACTACGGAGCTGAAGCAGATGTCCATCAAGGAAGCCCTGAAGTGGAGCTTTAATATGCCCTCCGAAGGAATTAGTACAGTTGGGTACAGAGACGACCGAGTTGATGAATATCTTACCGTCTTCTGTGGAAAGCCCACTACTTTCGTAGCCGCTTCCGAAGAACAAGATGTTGCCTCGGTCGGGGCACTTGCTTACATTGTCACGCGGCCTACCGACAAGCCAAGCAGGTTGTTTGACCAGTGTCGAGGCCTAAGATTCGGATGATGATGGCCATATATGACCGAGCCCAAATTAACTGGACGGAGTTCTTTCTCCGTGAATTCATGGCTCAGACTGCTAAGTTCGACAAGGCATCAAACATGCTGAGCGCAAAGGGTAAATTGCTGTATGGACTCAAACTGTCCATCATGATCGAGGATTTATGTCGATCTGAGCCTATCACCTACAGTGACAAGGAGTACTTCAATGTGAAGAAGGTCAGATTTCACAACAAGACAAGCAAGCGCTTCACCGCATAGGGTCGGGACCCTCGGCAGCCTCTCCGCAATCAAAGCGCCGGCGAAGCTACGCCTACAAAGAAAAGAACCCCTCCCGCTAAAACTCCTAAGGCACCGGCAAAGAAACTGAAAAAAGTCGTTGAGGTGCCAGCTACTGAGGAGGTTCCAGAAGTGCCTGCTGAACAGGCTCCTGAGAGGACTACTCAGCCCCTGCAGCTGGTTGATGAGTCCGAGTCTTTTGAGAAGACTAAGTCAGTGGAGAAGATCGTCTCCACTGAAAGAAACCAAGGGGATGCTTTTGAAGCTCAGAGCGCAGATATTCAGCGCCTAGACAGCCCCCTTTCTGTCCCTCCACTCAGCTCAGTCCCTCCAACTGAAGAGCAGACTTCACACATAGACTTGGAGTCTGAGACTGCATCTGAAGGTGAATCAATCGGGATGGAAGCTTCAATGATCTTATCTCGAGCCTCCCGTGAGATCCTTCAACAGATACCGGAGCTTGCTGATCATTCAGACTTGATGATCATTGCCAAATCAGCAAGGCTCCACATGCTTCTTCGCTTTCAGGAGTGGCCGCATCTACTTCGCCTTGTTCTCCACTACTCCTGTCAGCAACTCCATGAAGAAGAGATGAAGTTGAGGCAGCAAATAGGCTACTCAGAGCTTGCTGACCTCAGCACCATGGAGAATCTGAGGGCCGCTATGCTTGCGATGATACATGATAAACAAGCGTAAGGCTCAAGACCCTCGGATGGGTCGATCATGACGACCAGACCCACCCAAGGATTCAGCCCCGGACAACCCGATAAGGGGATCACTCCAGGACAACGATACACATGCCGACATTCCCGATATTCCTCTCGGTATCCTTGGTCCCGAGAAGTCCAAGGCCGGTGCTTCATCCTCGGCGAGCCCGCTCGCCTCTTGCTGCGATCGACTTTCGGGCGCCGCCACCCGCATCAAGCAAAGGGATCTCGATCATGGCAAAAGCCTTAACCGCTCAAGGGATCAAAAATCAAGATCTTGCGAAGGCTATCCATAGGACATGGAAGCAGATCGCTCAAGCCACGACTAAAGAACTTCGTGGGCCGAAGTCTTCCGTCTCTCCATCGCCCGCCCCCGATGTTTCGCGCTTATTTCGAAGCGTTGGCTCAAGCAGCAAGTCCAATTTGAAGCTCAGCTCAAGATCTTTCAGAGAGCCAAGCCAAGCTACTTGATGAATTTTTGGCTTCTAAACTGGCTCATACCGACGCTATCACCGAACAATCCGAGGCCACCGAACAAAGACTTGAGAATATCCAACCGGCCTTGGAAGACAAGATCACCGAGAAGCCGAATGATGTAAAGGCCGCAACTGAACTCTCTTACAAGCAATATGATGAAGTTCTAACTTCCGAGAGGAACGAGCCGCATGAGGCTCGACGGACATCCACAATCAAATTCGATCGCCGTCAACCTCCTTCAACAACTTCGTAACACAATACTTATCCCTACCCCTACGCAATTGATGATGCCAAAAAGGGGGAAAGTAGAAGAGGGAAGAGTATTGAGCCGACCAAAGGCAAGAAACAGAGTACTGAGAAGCTGACCCCCACCAAAAGTCCAAAATCTAAAGGGGAAGCTACACTGAAGTCATCCCGACTCGCACTCGCACTCGAAGGGTGAGGCCAGTGGTGTCCCAACCGCGAGCACGCTTGAGACCGGCCCAAGTGGCTCAGGATCCCAGCTACTCATGCAACCCAGACTCCTACTGATATCGTCAAGGAGGTTGCAGAGTATGCTGAACAGGAAGAGGACTCAGATGATGATGAAGAAGTCCCTCTACCTCCACCTGTTCAAGGCAAAGGTAAGAAAATTCTGAAACTCCCGACCCCTCCAGCAAAGAAAACCAAGAGATATATTTCTGCTAAGGAGGAGGCTCAGATAGCGGCAGATGAGAAGCTCGCTAGGGAGATCGCCGATGCTGAAGCTGTCAACAAACCAAAGTCTAAGCCTGCTAAAGGAAAGACTAAGGCACCAGCACGCGGTGGAAAAAAGAAGGCGCCCGCTAGATTGCCTCCCGTAAAACTCGAATTGAAGATGATGAAGATAGGGAGAGGCAACAGCAAAAAGGCACTGAGCAGCAAGGTACATCCAAAACCAAATCCAGTACCTCTGCTGACTCTGAACAAGCTCCTCAGAAGTAAATTCAGTACGTAGAGACTCAGCAACCACCTACACGAGGTATCAGCTGACTACGATGTTCAGCTGACAGGTTTGCGTATCTCTACTCAGTAGCCAATAGAACAGTTCTGTGCATTTATGACTCAGATTCAGCATCATATTCAATACCTTAGAAAATGTCATTTAATATTAATGGTTTACATTTAATACACGACATTGTATGTAAAAGCATGCTGAACTCGGCAACGCATTAAATGCATGTCGTATCAAGTTACTTCTTTGGCTATATATAACTGTATTTTGACTTAGGCGGGTAATATGATCATTGCCTATTTTATAAAATCTAATCCTGGCCGTCCATCTCAAAAAGCATGTTCAAACTGAACCGTAGATAATTAACTGTTTATCTTCCTTAAGATATATATATACGTTCAAATGTTTGGAACCGCCATTTCTACTCTGCAAATATCCTTCGAACCCTAGATTTTCTGAGATATCTCCTACTCCATTACAAAACCTATCTTTTAAAACTGCTCAGAAAAATCTTTGGTAACTTTCAATGATCATTCAGTACCATATACGTTTATTTTTCTTGTATTTTATTTGATAATGATATATATTGTGTTTGCAGATTACGAGAATGATAGGAAACGTTGTGTATGCTCCGGCCGATATGCAAGAAATCCTTGAGAAGGATTGGGTCTGGTGCGAACCAGTAATGGAGTTCGACGCTTGCGACCTGGATTACATGGAGGAGATCTTCTACGCCCTCCGAGAGACCGGGCTTGAAGGTTTCTTGATGAGGAAGCCGACGTTCTTCCTCCCGCGCTAGATTGCTGAGCTCTACCTGAACTCGGACTCAGTAGATGGAGACATCCAATGCCGTTTTGTTGTTCACTCAGTAGGTGACCCCTCGCGTACTGATATTGAAGTCAAGCAGATGTCCATCCGAGAAGCACTCCAAAGAAGCTTCAATCTACCCAACGAAGGTTTCACCACTGTAGCATACAAGGACGATCTTATGGATGAATACCTATCAGAGTTTTGTGGGAAGCCGACGACCTTCAGAGTTGCATTTCCAAAGAATGCAATGCTCCCACAATACAGAGCCTTGGCCTACGTAGTGACTCAGCTTTTGACGAGTCAGGCCTGCTCCTTCGATCAAGTATCTAGGCCCAAGATCCAGCTGATGATGGCCATACATGACAGAGCTAAGATTAACTGGACTGAATTCTTTCTCAAAGAATTCATGACGCAGTTAGCCAAGTTTGACAAGACATCCAGACGGCTGAGCATTAAAGGAAAGCTTCTGTATGGTCTGAAGCTTTCTGTGATGATCGAAGATTTCTGCGGATCGGACAAGATTACCTTCACTGACAAGCAGTATTTCAACACGAAGAAGGTCCGATTCCAGAACAGGGCAGCGGCCCTTTAGCAGATCGATTCAGGGCCCGCTGATCCTAAGACCGGGACTCAGAAGACCTCCACACCAACCAAGAAGAGGTCCCCTCCCAAATCTACTCCTAAGACACCGATCAAGAAGTTGAAGAAAGTTAGTGAGGTCGTGCCGGAGCCAGAGCCTGAGGCAGTGGTTGCTGAGCCTCCTCTGCAGCTGAGGGCTGAACCTGAGTCGTCCGAGAAAACACAGTCAGTGGAGAAGGCCATCTCCACTGAGCGCGATGACATAGTGGACCAAGGGGTCCAAGCTGAATCAGTACAAACTCTGGAAAGCCCCCTGGATATTCCACCACTCAGCAGTATACCATCTGCTAAGAAGCAGCCATCTCCGATAGAGGTAGAAGACTCGGAGATAGCCTCAGAATCAGAATCAATCGGGATGGAGGCCTCAGCTCTCAAATCACGAGCCTCCCGAGAGATAGCTGAACGAATCCCAGAGATAGCCGCCCACAACGACTTGGTCTTATTAGCAAGGCAAGCTAGGCTCCACATGTTGATCAGGTTCCAGGAGTGGCACAACCGGAAATGCCTTATCATCCGCCACTCCTGCGAACAGCTCCATGAGGAGGAGCTAATAATCAGAGGGAAGATTGGCTACTCAGAGCCATCCGACCTCAGCACTTTAGACGATCTGAGGGCTACAATGTTTGCAATCCTGAACGACAAACAACCACTCTCAGCATCAGCACCCTCAGATGGGTCTGACCCTGATGGTTAGGACCCACCCCATGATGGTCAGGCCCTAAGAAGCCTGATGAGGGATCTCAACTGGACAAGGATGCTCCAAACTCCACTGCTGAACCGTCGTTCAGCATCCTTGGTCCAGGGCAGTCGGCGGCTGGTACTTTGAAGGCAGCTAAACCTTCTCAGCTTCTTCTAGAATCTGCTTTCGAAGTAGCGCCCAGCCCGAAGAGACGACGATCAAAGTCAGTGGCCAGGGCACTGAGGAGCCAAGGTACTCAGAACCGACTCCTCGTCCGCGCCATCCACAAGACGTGGAGGCAGACCACTCAGGCCCACAACGTCGAGATTTAGGGGCTAAGGACAACTATCCAGAATTCGCCCGCCCCTGACTTCTCCACCATCCTATCTGAAGCGCTAGCCACCCAGAGGGCTAACTTTGATGAACAGCTGAAGACGATTCAGGCTGGCCAAGTTCAACTCCTAGCAGACTATAAGGCCGCCCACACATCGCATACTGAATTCGTCTCCTCCATCTCTAAAGCCGCAGACCTCAGACTACAATCAATTTAGAAGGCGATCGAAGAGAGAGTGGAGAACCAGCTGAAAGAGTTCCAGACAGCAGCCGATGCCTCCCATACGAAATATAGTGCTCAGCTCACTGAGGAGAGGAATGAGCTACACGAGAAGCTGACTAAGCTGCACAATACCTTAGACGATCTTGCAGAAGCTTATAAAAGTCTGGACAGAAAGGTATCGGGTTCCCCCCCGAGCCGATTTGCTGATGCCAAAAAGGGGGAAGGAAAAGGAGAAGGAAAATCCAAGGAACTGGTACTGAAAGCACCAAAGAGAGAAAGGTCAGTGGCAGGGGCAACTCAGACTCAGGTATCTGCCCCCACTGGACCCACTCAGACTGGCGAGGCCCAGGGTGTCTCAGCAGCAGGCGATGTAGTGTCTGCTGAGACTGGCCCAAGCGGCTCAGGACCCAAGGAGGTAGCTACTCAGGCAACCCAAACACCCTCTGACATTATCAAAGAGGTTGCTGAGTACGCTGACGAGTCAGAAGAGAAGGCAGTTCCTCTACCTCCCCCAGTTGCCGGGAAAGGCAAGAAAGTCATGACGCTTCCTACCCCTCCGTCCAAGAAGAAAGGACCCAGGAGGTATATTACTCCGGAGGAGGAAGCTCAGATAGCTGCTGACGAGAGGTTAGCAAGGGAAATTGCTGAAGCTGAAGCTGCCAACATGCCTAAAAAGAAACCTACTAAAGGCAAGACAAAGGCTCCAGCAGGAGGCAAGAAGACTGGATCCAGGCTGCCTCCTAGAACGCTGAAACTCAGTGATGAGGAAACAAAGAAAAGGAGAAGGAGCAGCAGCAGCAGCAGCAGACTACTGGACAACAGGGTACGTCAAAGGAAAAATCTACCACACCTGCTGATTCAAAAGAAGAGCCTCACAGAGCCTCCTATGTTGCATCTAAGGAACAGGAACAAGAAATGTAAGAAATATGGGCTCAGATGGAGAGGTACTTGTACAGAGGAGAAGAAGCTTGACAGATTGAAGCAGCCAGAGAAAGGCTCAAATTAGCAGACCTTGAAGCTCTAAGGCTGAAAGCTGAACAAGAAGTGAGTCATAGGATTCCTGAGAAAGCTGACATTCCATACCGATACAGAAGATTCAGGAAGCCTACTGATCTCAAGATTCATAGATGGCCGAGAGTAGATGAGTAGATGTCGTGGGAAGTAACTCAGAGGTGGGAGACGCTGAAAGCTGAATTCATTAAGCAGAATTATTTCTGGAGGTTCTGGGCTGAGAAGCATAAGTCTGTAGCCTTTGCTGAATGGCTCATGACGGCAGACTTGGAGATGTTCGCCAGAGTCCAGAAGGCTGTAAAAGACAAAGTAGATGTCAGAGTACCTGCTCCTAGAATCCTGCCGCCCCCACTGAGACTAGACGACTCTGTTCATTATGGAGTGATCGAGAAAGAAGTCAAGGATGCTGCTGAGGCCAAGTTCTTAGATGAAGAAGATCCAGCTGACTTCGCTGAGATACTGAAGCTGAGGAAGGTCACCTACCGGATGTATGGACTGCCTCTTCCTGAAACCCAATCAAAGGACTTCAAAGACAGGATTAAGCGGTTCATATGACTATTAGCTTCTGTGATTCTCTGTCTCTTTTCTGTTCTTCTTAGTGTAGCAGATGATGTAACTGTACTGAATCCTTTCAATCTATAAAACATCTCTGTTATTGGCTCTAACAATTCCTTATTGTCTAAATGGCTGTGTTTGTTTCTGCTTAACACTCAGAATCACTGAAGTGATTACTGACTCACACACTTACTGTACTTATATATTTTTGTCAGTTTTTGCTTAGCTAGATTCTGATAGATTGCATTGTTGGGGGAATATGTTGTTAGAAAGGGGGAAATTGCTGATTAGTTTCTGTATAGGTTCTGATATTTCTGCCCTGATTACCACAGTAGTCTAGGACTTGAAGAACAACTCCACTGATCCTACTTGTAATATTTGTAAGGAGCTCTGTTTCTGATAAGTCAGAGTGTTAGGTTTTGGCATCATCAAATAGGGGGAAATTGTTGGGAGATGATTCAGTCTTCTCACAATCAGCTGAGAACTAAATCAGTAGCCCTGTGCACTGAATACCTATTGAAGATTTGAAGATCCTAAAACCCTATCTTGACTGATGAACCATTCAGTTGTAACCTTGTTCTGTTTTGTCTCTGAGGTTTCAGACTCAGTAGACACTCTGCATCTAGTTCAGGCGCTCAGTAGATTACCTGCCTCAGTACTAGAAGTAGAAGACTCAATGATACTGGACTCAACAGGATCTGTATACTGAAAGGAGTCAGTGGAACTGAACTCAGCAGGAGTAGTTCACTGAACTCAGAGCTGATCTTCAGTAGAGCTGACTTAGCAGGAGCATGCTACGGAATCAGAGATCAGACTCAACAACCACTGGACAGTCTTCTGACTGTCAGATTCTCTAAAAGTCAAATCAGCAGAGTTAATACGAGGAAGAGAGAAGTCAGCTTCAGATCTCCTTGAAGTTTGTTCTGTCTCAACCACTTTCCTGAACCTCGACCAATGACAAGCAGCCACCTGTCCTATATCCATTAAAGCTCCAAGTCAACAACTTTCCAGAAATGGAGGGAAAGGACACTGCAACCATACTTTGAAAAAGCCTTTAGCTACCCAAAAGAGAGAGACAAAGGATCGTCTTCTCCAACGGATCTATCCTAATCTCTGCTCTATAAATAGAGGGATAAAATCAAATTGAAGCTCACCTAGAAATCAAAGAACACACAGAGCATTCAGAGAGCAACTCATCAAAGTCCTAAGTCTTCCGCAAGTAATTCGAAGAAACAATCTCCGGCGAAAGACTACATTTCTGCTCATAGGGTACCAAGCTGAATTAGAATTATACAGCCTCTAGTATCCAAGCGATTGAACACGAACCCAAAGCTTATACTTAGTCGTTCGTCGCTCTAGAAGCCACCTTCTCGTTCCCTATCCCTCTAACCTAAGCTCAACCGTTTATATCTATAGCTTAGACGAAGGAGTTCACTTCCGAACTGATCCTTACTGTAAAGGACTCCTTCACTGTTGGAGAGTTTTTCAAACACTTAGTTTGATACCTTGTAAACTGAGACTTGCTCAGTATAAATCTCAAGACAAGTGTTTGTCCAGTGTACAAACCGACTGAGACTATCTTAGTATAATACATAGCCTCCTGATCTTTCGGGACAGTAGACATAGGATTGTTGGATCCGAACCACTTTAAAAACGCTGTGTTCTGTGTTCTTTATTTTATTGTTGCATTGATTTACTGTGCATACTGAAAATATCTTTAAAATCATTCAACTGAGTTTCAGAAAGCTTAATCGACTGCACTAATATATTGAAACGGTTTTGATAAAAACGTTTTCTTAACTCAACTGAATTTGGGCCTACACATTTCCGCACTACTGAACTTTATCTGAACGGTACAGAATTCGGACTCTAGTCAGCTAGCAGGCCTCAGTAAAGTCAGTCACTCTGCCACGCGATTCAGAACAGCTTATCTGGTCTGCTGAACTCGTTCAGTACGGCACTCTCCTGAAAAGGACTGTTCGCGTTTTAAGTTGAGAAATCGGGGCCAACAGTATTGCACTGAATATGTCGTTTTCATTAAATACACGATATTCCTTAAACCTGACTGCGGCGCATTAAATGCATGTCTTATCACCTTACCACTTAGGCGTTAGAGATAAGTAGGCGAGATTATAGGCGGCACAGTAATCATACCCTATTATATCATTCAATCTGAGCCCTTCACTGTTTTAAACCTGATTAATCTCAGTCGTGTAGCTAAAACCGCCTTAGATTCAAATCTAAGTATATATATTCACTCATCTCTAAAACTGCCTTACTTTTCCGCCATTAACGAAGAATCAGTGCTCTGCATTTACTCTCAAATACTTGCACTTAGACCTCTATTGCATTTTAGCACTCTTTCTTAGATCTCATATATACAATGGCTTTCGCATCAATCACAGACGTCGCTATTCCAATTGATATGGAGGATATCTTATCCGGAAAGCGAGTTTGGTTCGAGCCAGTTCTGTCTGTCAGAACTTGCGGGGTGGACTGCATGGCGCCCATATTCGATGCTATTGGATATGAGTCAGTAGATGATACTCAGCTGTTGTTCGGTTAAAAGAAAATTGGGGGAAATCATAGTAGTACTATGGAATTGAAGATCCCAAAACCTAGCTGATATATAGGTTAGACTTGATGTATTGTTTATTATTTTTGTCTAAGTCCTGTACGGGGTAGTTGTTGAACTGATCTTCTGTTGAAGATACTTTTCAGAACCCCACGTCATCAGTGTATAGGTTAGTATGTCGTTAGGATTAGCTGATGTATAGGTTAGACTTGATGTATTGTTTATTATTTTTGTCTAAGTCCTGTACGGGGTAGTTGTTGAACTGACTTCTGTCGAAGATACTTTTCAGAACCCCACGTCATCAGTGTAATCGCTTGTGTTCTTCGGTCGCCACCGATCTTCCACTCGGTCCGAAGACGGCGCATCAGCCGACAAATCATCGCAGAAGACTACTCCCACCGATAGTCATCGGCGAAGAACGTAAACAAGCACAGTACCTTCGCAGTTGCCAGCTGACCTACTCAGTAGATGCCCTGTCAGCCGACTCAGCTGTAGAAGACAGAGACTTTTCAGTCTACTGTATCCTACGAAAAGCGACCCAACTATTCAAGTCTTTTCGAAAAGTTCAGCAGAAGACATACGAGGTTGTTGAACGGTCAACTCTGACATTCTCACCAACTACAAACCTCGACCAATGAGAAGCCGACAACGCTTACCTACTCTACACAAAAAGTCTGCTCTCATGAACAGTGCATTAACTGCCCTGCTGCAACAAGTTCGAATTATGGCCGTTTTCTTTGGAAGCTTGTGACACGTGGCATCGTCGTCTCCAACGGACATATGCCATAACTCACAACTATAAATAGAGAAGTTTTTGAAGCTCCAAGTGACGGAATTTCGAAGGGACAAGCTCAAGTTCATAAACGCTCTAGAACACTCAAAGATCATCCAGAGGAAAACTTGCATACTTAGAAGATTTCTCAGTTTTTCTCTCTAGAGTTCTTAGATCCCTTTCTTCTCTAGACTAAGCTCATTGTCATATTTATAGCTTAGATTCGAAGGAGTTCACATTTAGTGAATTGTTCTTATTGTAAGAACTCCTTCTAGATGGAGAATATTCCATCCCCTTTCAGACTTAGGTTTGGATTGTAAAGTCGCTAAGGACTATAACTTAGAGGGAACTGTTCAGTGCACAGTATCCCTGCTGAGGCTTGCTCAGAATAATCAACAAGTTCTCCTGCTTTGTTCAGGACCGTGGACGTAGGATCTTGCGTATCCGAACCACGTTAAATCGCTTGTGTTCCTTTACTGTTTTATTGCATAGCATTCAA
Source organism: Lavandula angustifolia (assembly GCA_028984105.1). Lineage (NCBI taxonomy): Eukaryota > Viridiplantae > Streptophyta > Magnoliopsida > Lamiales > Lamiaceae > Lavandula > Lavandula angustifolia. The sequence goes on along the minus strand of CM054814.1, from coordinate 25,672,770 downwards.
CTGACTTGAAAATCATAAGCTTGCATAAAACGTATTTTATAAAGCGCACAGCCAAAAGATCTAATTTGCTAAAACGTGCTTTCAAAAGAGACGAATTTCGGGCCCCACACTTTCCGCACAACAGTCTCCGACTGATTCTCAAAGTACTGACAACAGTCAGTAGGAGAGAGCTCAGTAGGTGACTCACTCTGTCCCACGATCGAAGGCTTATTTGGCACTGTTCATCAGTGCAATCAATAGCTCAGCTGACCTTCATTGAGAAAAAGAAACTGAGCTCAGGTGTATTCACCCCCCCCTCTACACCTGACTTATCGTCTTCGGACCAACAATTGGTATCAGAGCGCACGGTGTTCAACTGATCGCCGGTTCTGAAATACTGGTCCTCTTGAACTGATCCTGAAAACCGTTTTCACTGCATAAGCATCTTTTCAGCATCCTTATACTCTTACTCTTACAATGTCTGATATGTCAGGTATTAGGATGGTACCGATGTTCTCAATAGAGAACTACACGGTATGGCGCATACGTATGGAGGCACACCTAACGTAACTCCACGACAGCATGTCAGATGTCCTAGAGTCAGGACCGATCATTCCCATGATCGACAGCGTAGTATTTGCTGCTGGAGGAGGCGCGGGAGCACAAACTGGTGCTAAGGTTCCCAAAGATAAATCTACCTTCACGCCTGAAGAAAAGAAGTTGCACAACCTTGACCGAGTTGCACGTAATGCCATACTAACTACGCTCAGTGATTCACACCTCGGAAGGGTACAGGATTGCAAGACGGCGAAAGAGCTATGGGATGCCTTGGCTGTACTGAGCCATGGAACCCCTCAGATCAAAGAAAACAAGCTCGAGCTAGAGCTTCAGAAGTTCGACGCCTTTGCAATGGAGCCTACTGAAACCATTGACAAGCTGAGTGTCAGATTCACCAATCAAGTCAATGTCATCAATGGGCTGGGGAGGTCGTTCACCAACAAGGAGATGAACACCAAGATCTTGAGAGCGTTGCCCCGACAGAAGTGGCTTCCTTTTGCTACTTATTTATGTCGCTCTGATCTAAATGCTCTAACTCCTGATGTTATATTTTCAGAATTAAAATCGGAGGAATTCGAGCATAGCCTACCCCAAAAGTGCTTAAGCGCTCCAGTCGACACACGGTTCGACCATGCCTTCAAGGCAACGATCGGCCAACACAGGAGCCAAGCCTATTTCCTCAAGCAAAGCTGTGGCCACATCAGTAGCAAAGTCTTCCGAGACTCCAGGCCTTGATCAGCTAGCACTGATGGCTCTCAAATATCAGAGGGAAAAGGAGAAAGTCAGAAAGCTTAGGAAATACAACCGAGATTCTTCTTCAGGTAAGAAAGACTATCATAAGAAAAAAGAATCTAATCCTTCTACCGAATGCGGGAAATCGGAGTCTCGCCGCACCCGTCTAAAGACTCACCGGTAAGAGCAAAGAGAACATCCACCTGCTACAACTGCAAGAAGGAGGGACACTATCAGTATGATTGTCCCGAACACTCAGTTACTCAAAGAGCAGAACGGCAGGCCAGAAGAGAAAAATTTGCCAAGCGAAGGCAGGCCTACATAGCCGGAGAGATATCCGACAACTCAATTGAAGAGGATACATTCATGTATTCTTCTGAAGATGAAGCCGCGTTCGTCGCAGTTGAGGTTGCAGAGACAGTTCCTGATGAGTCAGCCGAATACTGTCTGATGGCCGGAGAAGAGGCTGAGGTAAATTCTAAACTTAATATAACCTCCTCTTCACACAGCACACACGACACGTGCTCGGTCTCAGATGATCATCTAGATGTGGTACAAGCCTACGACGATCTACTAGAGGAACAGATTCAGCTGAGCAGAGAATTCAGCAGAACTCTCCAGGAACTTGAACAGGTAAAGGCTGAGAATCAGAGACTTTCTTCTGATTGTCAGGTCTCTACTGAGTCAGTGGATCTAGTTGCGAGACTTAAGGAAGAGATTGAATCTCTTATGACTAAGTCTCAGCTTCAAGAAACTCAGATCTCAGTTCTGACCAAGGACAACTCTGAGAAAGGGACTGAAATAGCCAAACTCGATCGAAGCTCACGCACGTGCGGAAAGATTATGACTCACTCAGGAGAAGTGATGAGGTCTGGAGAGGACTGATGACTGAACAGTACCTGGGAGCTAAGGAGAAGCTAGAAAGCATGCTCAGAGCACAACGGCCAACTACTGTAAAAGAAGGCCTTCGCTATACCCACGAAGCTTCCACCTCCAAAAGCTCAGCAACTCTGGCTGATAGGTTCGTCAGAGGAAAGGTGCAAGCTGCTGACACCACACCTCAGGCGAAGAACAAACAGAAAATGATTGCACCTCAGCTGACCAAAGGTTCCAGCCCCAGGACACCACGATCAAATTCAGGGGGAACCAAGAAGGTCAGATGGGCAGAACAGTACAAGGAGCCACTGTATGAGCACCCAGCTCAGTACGACTCGTACTACTATGAGCCCAAGGTCAGGAGAAGCGCTAAGACTCAGAAGAAAAAAGCGCCTGAACCCAAAATCATCAGCAGAAAGTCAGTATCTCCAAGTCGTGTGGAGAAGAAAGCTTACAAGGTTCAGAAGAAGAAGTCTAGGACTTCTAAGGTCCTGAGACAGATCTGGGTCCCGAAATCACCCACTAACCAGTAAGGACCCAACTGAACCAAAGGGTACCTAAAAATGCCTCTATTTTGCAGGTGCATAAGGACCCTTGGATAGTGGACAGCGGCTGCTCGAGACACATGACTTACCAGAAGAGCCTACTGACCAACTACGTACAAGAAGATGGTCCCAGAATTGAATTCGGTGACAACTCCAAAGGCTACACAAGGGGATACGGAACGCTGAACATTGGGACTGCCACAGTTTCAAGAGTAACATATGTTGAAGGACTTCAACATAATCTCCTTTCAGTCAATCAATTCTGTGATAATCTTAATAGAGTAATCTTTGACGCTGGTTTCTGTGATATTGTTGACAAATCTACAGGGAAAACAGTGTTATCAGGCTCGCGGAGGAAGAACATCTATGTTGCAAACTGGAAAACCGCAGAACCTGAGGCTTGCTTACTAGCACAGACAAAATCTGGTGACAAGTCAGGATGGCTATGGCACAAGAGACTCAGCCACCTGAACTTCAAGACCATGAACAAGCTTGTCAAGAACTCCAAAGTCAGAGGACTGCCCAAAGAATCGTTTATCAAAGACAGAAATTGTGAAGCGTGCCTGAAGGGAAAGCAGACAAAGGAAAGTCATCCACCTATTCCGTCACCTTCCACTGATGGAATCCTTCAGCTGCTTCACATGGACTTATTCGGGCCGCCTCTCCGGTGACTATAAGAGGCAAGAAGTATGCCCTCGTCGTCATAGACGACTACTCGAGATATACTTGGGTCATCTTCATCGCCAACAAATCGATGTTCGACCGAGTTACCTAATCTACTGAAGAAACTCAGTGTGGAAAAGAACATCAAGATTAAGAAGATACGCTCAGACAGAGGAACAGAGTTTATGAACTCAGTAGTTAAAAAGTACTGCGATAAAGAGGGAATTCAGCACGAGACATCAACTGCGTGCACCCCTCAGCAGAACGGACTTGCCGAACGTAAGAACGAATGGGCCAAAGAAGCAAAGCAAGAACGCTCCTAGCGGACTCGGGACTACCCTCAAAGTTTTGGGCCGATGCTACCGACACCGCCTTGCTATACTCGAATCGCTCACTACTGACACAGCAACACATGAAGACGCCTTACGAACTGTGGAAAGGGAGAATTCCTTCCATTTCTCATTTTCATATTTTCAGCTGTCCTTGCTTTATCCACAATAATGGGAAAGATCAGTTGAAGGTCTTTGATAGCAAATCTGATCAAGGAGTATTCTTAGGATACTCTCGAGTCAGCAAAGCATTCAGAGTCTTTAACTATCGGACTCTTTGCGTGGAGGAAAGCCCTCGTGTTGTTTTTGATGAGTTTGTTACTGAGAACAGGAAAGAGACAGAGTTAAATACTGAAGATGTCAGCAGCAAGCTACAGGATCTCAGACTTACTGATCAAGCTGAAAAGATCCAGCATTGTTGGGATGATGAGTCAGACGATGAACAAACTCAGACTCAACCAACAATCGATGTAGCTGACCTAGTTGATTCTATCAAACAGAATCAACAACAGGTAACATCGGTCGATGAGGAAGCCCCTCTGGTAACTGAGACCTCTACTGAGAATATAAACTCAGGGGGAACGATTAATGTTCCTGAGCTAAATGCCCCTGAACCTGGAAACTCAGTAGACCCTAACCTTCTTACTGAATTGCTTCGCCACGTAACGCACTACTGCGAAATGCCTAATACACCTACGATCGCGTGCAAGTAGTATCAGAAGAAGAAGCCCGACTCAGGCGTTCGTGGCTCGATGCTCATTCTTCAGATCTTATCATTGGAGATCCATCAGCAACTATAAGGACGAGATCAAGATTAAGTCAAGGAGAAAGCTCACTTTACTCTTGTTTTCTGTCTACAAAAGAACCTCAGTCGATAGAGGACGCACTTAATGATGCTGACTGGATCATAGCCATGCAAGAAGAGCTGAACCAGCTCGTCAGAAATGAAGTTTGGGAGCTTGTCGACAGACCTAGACATCAGCACGTGATTGGAACTAAGTGGGTCTTCAAGAACAAGCGAGATGAAAACAACGTCATCGTCAGAAATAAAGCTCGACTAGTTGCTAAAGGATATAGTCAGGCAGAGGGAATTGACTTTGATGAAACATTTGCTCCAGTCGCCAGATTGGAAGCCATTCGTCTTTTCCTAGCTTATGCAACACATCAGGGATTTAAGGTATATCAGATGGATGTGAAGTCAGCTTTTACCGAACGGCGTGCGAAGGAAGAAGTCTATGTGGAACAACCACCCGGCTTTCAGCGGGGACATCAGTGTACGAGACTTAGGAAAGCTCAGTATGGGTTAAAACAAGCACCCGTGGCTTGGTATGATACCCTATCGGACTTTCTACTTCGAAAAGATTTTCGAAGGGGACAGAGATCGCACCCTATTCAACATAAAGTCGGAGATGACATCCTACCGGTGTAAATCTATGTGGACGACATCATTTTCGGCCGCGAAACGAAGCTATATGTCGCCAGCTTCGAGAAGATGATGAAGGAGAAATTCGAGATGTCCATGATGGGAGAGATGAATTATTTCCTTGGATTTCAAGTGAAGCAATCACCTGAAGGAATTTTCATCAATCAAGCCAAATACACTCGAGATCTTCTCAAGAGATTCGGCTGCGACTCCAGCAAGACAGTCAAAATCCCCATGAACACGAATTTTAAAATCGATCTAGACAAAGAGGGAGCTTCTGTTAACTCTACTGATTATAGAGCTATTATAGGCTCTTTACTTTATTTAACAGCTAGCCGTCCTGACATAACTTATGTTGTAGGTGTATGCGCAAGATTCCAAGCAGATCCCAAGCGAAGTCATCTAGACTCAGCGAAGAAGATTCTGCGCTATTTAAGAGGAACACCTGATGCTGGGTTATGGTATCCTGCTGATGATAACTTAATACTGACAAGTTATTCTGATGCTGATTATGCAGGATGCACGATAGATCGAAAGTCAACTTCTGGAACTTGTTAGTTCCTAGGCAGCAAGCTGATTTCTTGGTTTTCAAAGAAGCAGCATTCAGTAGCAACGCCCACTACTGAAGCTGAGTACATGGCTGCAGGAAGTTGTTGTGCCCAAATCCTTTGGCTTCGACAACAACTTAGAGATTATGGTATAACTCAGAATGAAGTGCCCATCTACTGCGACTCCACAAGTGCAATTGCCATAACTCAGAACCCAGTTCTAGATGCAAGCACGTGGATATCCGACACCACTTCATCAGAGACCATGTCGAGAAGAAGGATATCAGGATGGAGAAGATCCATACTGACAAGCAAAGGGCAGATATACTGACCAAACCACTAGGCGAGAACAGGTTCGAGAGAACTATCGGTTGAGCTAGGTCTCTTTGGATCCTACGAGAGATGCGTCGGTAGATGCCGACTACCGAGAACATCATTGCCCAACAATTGGTAACAATTGGTATCAACATAAGGAATCGATCACGACAGTCGAGAAAAACTAAGTACAAATGACTCAGTTGGGAAAGTCACACTGTACACAGCAAGGGGGAACATAGTCATCAGCATGACAACCATTCTCCTTATACATAACAGTAACCAGCTGATAAGTTCAGCTGAAGAGGTTTGCGTAATTTTGTTTACTTATTTTTTTTTGCATGCTCGCATTTATTGCATCAGTCGCTCACACTCAGTAGTTAATGTGCATTCATTTCCCGCCATTAATAGTTTAAGGAAAGGTCAGTAGGAAACCTTCACCTGAGTAATTAATGCTGTCTGTCGCGCATTTAATGCATGTCTTCTCACTTACCTTTATTACGTAAATCTATGTTTGAGGCGGCTTTGGTAATCATTCCTTTTATAACTTTTAATCTCAGCCGTCTATAGATTTGAAAGATTAAAATAGGATCGTTGGATCACAACTTATAATCAGATGATATATATAAAATCTTTCATCTTCTATCTTCTTCCTCACTTTTCGCCATTTTCATACCTTACGAGCTTTACTCGCAATCAGTTTCTACTTCTTATAACTGCCTTGCATGTGCATCTTTCAAGCTCTAATACTCGGTAATGTATTAAAATCTGCTGATAACTACTAACTTACTCTATTTTCAAGTGCTAACAAGTTGTTTTGCAGATTTCTATGGCGATCGTACAGACTCCTGAACCTATAGTGGAGATCATGACCATCCGGATTTAGTTCGAACCCACAATGGCTTTCCGCCAGGTGGATATCCCATATCTGGAACCGATGTTCGATGCTCTGGAGAGGTCTGGGTTGGAGACCCTCGTAACCAAGCATCCCCGTGCCAGTCTGCCGAGGCAAGTGGCGGAGGCATATTTCAACTGGAATTCAGTGGCTGCCGAAGGAGAAGAAGCCTCGTTTTCTTACATGAAGGAGACTAATCCGAACAAGTGGAAGGCGTCTCAGAAGACCTTCAACATCCGAGAGGCTCTGGTCCTCGCGTTTCAGCTTCCTATTTCTGGAATCTCCCCTATCGGATATAAGGAGAGGGAGATCAACGCTTATGTGCAAAAGTTTTGTGGACGCAGTGATCTGACGTTCAAGACAGCTCTCCCGAGGAATCTCTTGCTACCTCAGTACAGAGGTTTAGCGTATGTGGTCTCGTACATACTGACAAGCTCAGCTGGATCGTACGATCAACTGTCCAAGCCAAGGATTCAGCTGATGATGGCTATATATGATGGAGTAGAAGTGAACTGGGCTGACTATTATACAACTCAGATGAAAGCCCAAGCCCAGAAGTTCACTACGCTACCCACTGGCGAGAGGAGGTTGGCCAGTGTGGGTAAGCTTCTATTCGGGACCAAGATGTCAGTCCTAATAGAGAGTGTTGTACAGAGGAACTCAGCTTTTGAAGACTCAAAGCTGTACAACACTAAGCTGATAAAGTTTCAGACTAAAGAAGTGATGGAGAAGTCGATTGGCAAAGGGCCACCTGAGCAGAAGAGAGCTGCTCCTGTCTTGCCATCTCCCGCTGTCGTGCCCAAGAGGAGGAGGCTTAATAGGCCACGACCAGCTGAGGTCTCTATGGCTCAGCCGATAACCATCTTAGCACAGGCTCCTCCTCTACAACAAGATGAGCATATCTTAGACTCCGACACAGGGATTGAATGAGCAACCCTCAAGGAGAAAGCTCAAGTTATCAGCTCCGATGACACACAGTCGAACGTTAGGGAACCGACTGAGGAGAATGCGACTAAGTGGACAGCTATTCACACCACTCGTCTCCGTGCCGCAGCTGACGTACACAATCATATTCCTGAAATTGCTGGGCACTCAGACTTAGTCGACATAGCCATCAGGGCTAGGGTTCAAATGCTTCTTAGATTTTTGAGTTGGGATATTCTAGAAGACATAATCAAAACCCACTCAGTTCTCTACCTGCACGATGAGGAGCAGAAGCTACAAGAAGTAATAGGGTACGGAGAACCAGCTGACTTAGCTACTCTTGAAGATCTCAGAGCCGCAATGCTTTACCTTCTAAGCTTGCGAGAGTCAGTCCCTGGTAACACTCCTCCACCCCCATCTCCTCCTGCTGATGATAAGCACGATGATGATGACAACAATTAGAGGAAGGATGACACACCCAAGGATACAGAGTTGGGAGGCTCTGCTGAGGGTTCAACTCCCCGTGAGAAGAGCAAATCACCAAACCCTGATACATCAGGTGATGCTCAAGGTGCTCCGAAGTACAGTAGGGAGCAGCTTCTCACATTTTCTGAGTAGAGGCTCGATACCAGTTCTTACCAGATTCAACCCATCGGTTCCGTGACCTCAAAATCTGTCAACAAAGCCATCCGACGCCAAGGAGAGAAAAACAGACTTCTCGCCAAAGACGTTCATATCAAATGGGCGAAGTATACTAAGGCTCAGACAGAGAACCTAGACAGATTAGCAACCGGCATCTCAAAGACTCCAGAAGCTCCTCCGCAACCAAATTTTCAAGAGCTTATTGAGGCCGCGTTATCAGCTCAGAGAGTCGATCTAGAATCTCAGAGTCAGCAGTTGATCCAGAATCAGCATAAGATATTTTCCGAGCAGCTGACTCAAGTTCTTGAATCTGTCAAGACAAAGATCGACGAAAGAAATACGATTGCAACCTCTAGCCTTCAGAAAGCTATTACTCAATAGGCAGAGGCTCTGAAAACTATTCAGAAGGAAATGACCGAATCGCATGATCAGGCTCTGTTGAAATTCCGTCTGGAGTCAGCTGCACAACTCAAAACATCTAGAGCTGATCAAGAAAAAGACTGGGAATTATACTGCGATCTCGTCAAAGACTTCGAATCCACAGCAAATCAGATTAAGGATTCAGTCCAGAAGCTAGAAAAAGAAGTCACAGCTATCCGTACCAACCTCGATAAGGCTGCTGATGCCAAAAAGGGGGAAGGTATAATAAAAGATGAATCTGAAACGGATACAGCTGATGTACAGATAATCAGGGAAAGGGTTCAGGAGAAGAGACCCTCCACAGCTGAAGAACCCGCACAGACTCAGGGGGAAAGGGCTCAGGAGGAAGGACCCTCTACTACTCAGGATAAGAACTCTTCTGAGGTCCTTCTCCTAGAATTTCCACTACAGCCGACCCCCATCTCCTCTTCTGCTGCTCACATTGAAGAAGTAGCCAGATTTTTTGAGCAGGAGACAGAAGAAGAAGAGCCTGAGCCTGAACAATTGCCACCGCAGAGGCCGGGGAAGGAGATTGCAACTAAATCTACTCCTCCTTCCTCCCCGCTCCATAAGTTCAAATCTAAAGCGGAGCAAGAGGCTTATGACCTCAATATTGCCCAACAGCTGCAAGATAAACTGAACCGAGAGCGTCAACTTGAAGAAGCAGCAGAAGCAGCAAAGAAGCCCAAGGGCAAAGCTGTTAGGGGCAAAGGCAAGAAAAAGGTCGAATCAGTCGAAGAGCAGAAGAAAGCCCAAGCAGATTTTGCTAAGGCTCTTCCGACTAAGATCCCAGCTACTACTCAGAGCATTCCCACTCCTACTCTAACACCTGAGAAGATAGCGGAAGATCAAGCGACATGGGAGGCGACGCTGCAAGGCCTAAATCTCAGACGAGGAGACTGCAGGGCAGCGACACTCCGAGAAAAGAAGAGAATGGCTGATATGGCTAAGATGATTAGATTATCTCAAAAGCCAGCACCTGATCCCAGAAGACAAATCCCAAGAGAATCAAGGAAGAGAACACCTCTCGCCAAGAAGGACTCAGTTGTTCATGTCGATCGATGGGTTCCGGCTGAGGTTAATGATCAATAGGAAGAACTTAAAGAGCAATTTATCAAAGGCTACTATGTTTGGGGATTCTATCCTCGAGAGCAACCTATCGATCAAGCCTTTGATGAGTTCATGTTTCTGTACAATTCAGAGCTGAGGGAACAGCTCAAGGAGATCATGAAGAGACAGAATATTCCGTTTAGAGCTCCAGCTTTCAGGCGCATCCCACCTCCTAGAACTGCGCGCGGAGTTTTATGTACGAAGGACATAGAAGATGAGGTTAGTGCTGCAGCATTCCGCTTCAACCTGAGTGTCCACCTTGCTGAAGACGACGAGGATATCCAGACTCTGAGGAAGAGAATCTATTCATACTATCGTCTGGAACCTCCCATGGACAGATCTGCAGGATTCAGGGAACGCACTCAAGCCTTCAGGCGTCTGTAGTCTTTCTCTTTTCTCTCTTTTGTAATAGTGATAGGAATTTGTACTTCATTGATTATATATATCAGTTCCTATTGCTTGTCAGACAATTACTCATTGTCTTTCAGCTCTTTGCATTGTGTTTTCACGACTGATCACTAAGTGATCTGACACACACTCACAGTCAGTTTCTCTGGTTTTGCCTATCTCCCACCTACTGACGTATTGAAATTCCTTTATTTTTTCTTTCCCTCAGAATGTTGTAAGGGGGAAATTATTGTCAGTAGGATAGCATCTTTTATAGACTTAAGAAGTTTAAGAGGTAGAGGTAGAGGTTTTGGCATCATCAAATAGGGGGAAATTGTTGGATATGAGTCAGTAGATGATACTCAGCTGTTGTTCGGTTAAAAGAAAATTGGGGGAAATCATAGTAGTACTATGGAATTGAAGATCCCAAAACCTAGCTGATATCAGTAGATTAGTATGTCGTTAGGATTAGCTGATGTATAGGTTAGACTTGATGTATTGTTTATTATTTTTGTCTAAGTCCTGTACGGGGTAGTTGTTGAACTAATCTTCTATCGAAGATACTTTTCAGAACCCCACGTCATCAGTGTAATCGCTAGTGTTCTTCAGTCAGCAGCTGATCTTCCACTCAGTCTAAGACAGCGCATCAGCTGACAAATCATCAGTAGAAGACTACTCCCAGCTGATAGTCATCAGCAGAAGAACAGAAACAAGTACAGTACCTTCGCAGTCGCCAGCTGACGTACTCAGTAGATGCCCTGTCAGCCGACTCAGCTGAAGAAGACAGAGACTTTTCAGTCTATTGTATCCTACGAAAAGCGACCCAGCTATTCAAGTCTTTTCGAAAAGTTTAGCAGAAGACATACGAGGTTGTTGAACGGTCAACTCTGACATTCTCACCAACTACAAACCTCGACCAATGAGAAGCCGACAACGCTTACCTACTCTACACAGTAAAGCAGCTCTCATGAACAGTGCATTAACTGCCCTGCTGCAACAAGTTCGAATTATGGCCGTTTTCTTTGGAAGCTTATGACACGTGGCATCGTCGTCTCCAACGGACATATGCCATAACTCACAACTATAAATAGAGAAGTTTTTGAAGCTCCGAGTGACGGAATTTTGAAGGGACAAGCTCAAGTTCATAAACGCTCTAGAACACTCAAAGATCATCCAGAGGAAAACTTGCATACTTAGAAGATTTCTCAGTTTTTCTCTCTAGAGTTCTTAGATCCCTTTCTTCTCTAGACTAAGCTCATTGTCATATTTATAGCTTAGATTCGAAGGAGTTCATATTTAGTGAATTGTTCTTATTGTAAGAACTCCTTCTCAGTCGGAGAATATTCCCTCCCCTTTCAGACTTAGGTTTGGATTGTAAAGTCGCTAAGGACTATAACTTAGAGGGAACTGTCCAGTGCACAGTATCCCTGCTGAGGCTTGCTCAGAATAATCAACAAGTTCTCCTGCTTTGTTCAGGACCGTGGATGTAGGATCTTGCGTATCCGAACCACGTTAAATCGCTTGTGTTCCTTTACTGTTTTATTGCATAGCATTCAACTGACTTGAAAATCATAAGCTTGCATATAACGTATTTTATAAAGCGCACAGCCAAAAGATTTAATTTGCTAAAACGTGCTTTCAAAAGAGACGAATTCCGGGCCCCACACTTTCCGCACAACAGTCTCCGACTGATTCTCAAAGTACTGACAACAGTCTGTAGGAGAGAGCTCAGTAGCTGACTCACTCTGTCCCGCGATCGAAGGCTTCTTTGGCACTGTTCATCAGTGCAATCAATAGCTCAGCTGACCTTCATTGAGAAAAAGAAACTGAGCTCAGGTGTATTCACCCCCCCCCTCTACACCTGACTCATCGTCTCCGGACCAACCGATGCTTTGGAGAGGTCGCGTCCAGAAAGATGTGGAGGAGAGATATGCTTTTACAGCTGACACCGTAACCAATGCACTGACTTAGAAGCATGCCTCCTGCCAGACGATAGAACAGAATGCGTTAGCTGCAGTGCAAGACTACCTCACAAAATTTGATAAGTCCAAAGATGCTCTCGTGAAAGCAATTGATCAAGAGCACGACAGAAGGTGGGAGTCTTACACTGATGTCGCGACGGACAACGCTACTGGAATGTCATCTGTAAAGGATTCCGTAGCAAAGTTGACTAAGAAGGTCACTTCCCTGGCCACCCTCCTTGATGATGCCAAAAAGGGGGAAGGGTTGAGAGCTGCTCAGCTCAGATCTATTCTGAAAGCTGAAGATCATTAGCAAGGCAGACCGAGCTCAACAGCTGAGAAGGCTATAGTGTCGGCAGCTGAAGGAGCAATTGAGCAAAGCGGTGGCTGAGGTGACTACTTATCTTGAGAATTTGCCAGTTGAAGGCTGACCACCTCCAGCACCTGAGACAGATATTAAGGGTAAGGGCAAGGCGCCTTCTGACCCTAGCCCACCCAAAGCTCAGAAAAAGCTTAAGTTCAAATCGCGAGAAGAGCAGATTGCCTACGATGAACAACTCGCGCGAGAACTAGCTGAAGAAGAGGCAAGACAGAAGCCAGCTGCCAAGAAGAAAGGAGTACAGATGTCACAACCTGACATTTCATGCATAATTATATGTCCATATTCATCATTTCATGCATTCTTAATCTTTGATTATCACGTAAGAGTGCATGAGGAATTAGTGAAGTTTAGTTGCTTGATTAAATCTGTTTTGACAATTTAAGTAATACATCGAGCTAATGAGAGGATATAGATTGAAACCCTTGTAATATTATAAATGGAGGTGTATGATTTAGGTTTTATATCTTTTGATGAAAATTCTTTTGAATTATAGGTATTTTCATTGAAAACCAAACTAGAAGAAACGCGTAGTAGTTCGAACGAAGGAATCGAGTTTTAAATTACGTATGGGATTAGATTGTGATTAAATGATGGTTAACATGTATGAATATAGTGTTTATATGGTGGAAAATAGGGTAATTAGGTCGAAATTAAGTTGCAAGGAAAGTAGGTTTTCTAGAAGCTCCCTTTACACCTCATGCTTGGAGTTGATAAACACCTCACCTTTCTTAGGCATTAAGGCTTCTTTCCACCACCTCCTTACCTCATTTTCACACCTCTTAGACACCTAAAAACAGGGGAGACGATTTGGGAGGGTTTCTTTGAAAGAAAAAGCAAGACAATCAAGACAAAGGTAAGGGAACTCATCTCTTAGCTCCAGATTTGTTGTGCTGTAAGAATAGGATTGTTTTGCCTATGTGTTTCGGTTTTCATGAAGGGATCCAAACATGAATATCATCTATTATATGTCTACTAGTTGTGGTTAAAGTTTCAGAGGCTTTAGACAAGTATTAGTATGCCAAAATGAACAAGAAACTATAAGTATCCATGAACCGAATCTGTTCTGGGCAGCTGTCTTGAGCTGCTGTGTTTAGTGATTTTCACTAACTTGCACTCCGAATATTGAGTTTACTAAAACATAAAAGTTTTAGGTATTTGTGTTATCTTTATATGAGATTTTTAATTATAGTTATATGAGGTCTATAGAGGGAGTTAGGGTCGAAATACAGAAGAGTGTTCTGGATTCCTGCCAGCTTGCATATGTGACTGTAATGCGATTATTTCACCCATTTAGGTTTGGATTTTGAGGTTCTGTAAAACATGAAAGTTGTTGATATTGAACTTAGGTTTCCAAAGCAATTTGATTCATAATTATAAGATATTTCTAAAGAAGTTTATGGTTAATATAATAAGGGTTGGTCATGCAGAAAATTGAGTAAAATTCTAAAAATGTATTGGGCTTGAAACAAGGGAATAATTATAAGAATCACTTGCAATATGGGGTAATATCAGGGCATACATGATACTGAATATTTTGATTTATGTTTATCAACTTGGTTATGCACCTATATGTGAATAGGTAACAACATCGATAAACGACCGAGGAAGGCCGTTAGAGGAGAAAGGTTGGAGTGGAAGTATCGTGGTAAGTATAATTTGATAACTTATTATTTGACCACTATGGTATTGTGATTAATAATTATTGAATGAATTTAAATGGCTGTTTGACGGCTTATTTGAAGATAATGTGTTATACATACGAAATTGTGAAATTTCTGGTTGTTTGATGATGAAAGTGATACATGAGCATATGATATGCATTCATCAGAGACTAAAGGATACTGTTATGGCCACTAATGACCTTTAGCCATGTGGATGACAGAGTCCCGTACGGGCACTTGAGTTCATTGAATTCCTACGGACATATGATGTATGATTACAAAGTGCCATGGCCATTTTCGTGATCACGATTCTCTTGGTATTAGTTGGACCATAACAGATAATGAAAATTGAAAACACGTGCATTTTCATGGTTGGAATCGAGATGGACTTATTACATGATGCGATTATTGGCAACGTGTTATATTATTTATAAATGATGTAGAGTGAATGTGTTCTACGTGTTAATGATGGATGCTTCATAGTTACTAGTTTGTGATATGGATATTATATGTTCTTGCATTGGTGTTAAATAATTTGTTACTGAATTATACTTATTGAGATTGCAACTCACCAAATGCAATATGTTTTTATAGATCTTGTTGGAAGTGACTGGAGTCTATCTAGAGTTTTACACTATGGATCAAAGGTCGGTCGGCTGGTTCTAGATCCTTCTCCTCAGCATATTAACATCATCTTTTGAGTGTTTGATATTGTATTATAAATACGTATTTTGTTATAGACAAAGTGTTGACGTATATGTAAATAATTGTGTGATCCTAATGACTATGTTCAGTAATAAATGATAGTTGATAAATAAATAATCATGATCATGTGGGATGTCATTATATGTAACTGAGTTAGGGTGTTACAATATATGGTATCAGAGCCCGGGTATGGGTTCTGCAGGCTTTGATATGACACATGCATTATCATGTTATTATCTGAGTATATGTGAAATTATTTCATATTTTAGGCAATGTGCTGAACATCAAGATGCATGCATAGTGCATGATGATCCAAGTGTTCATGGAGGGGAAGGATCAGCCGAGTCACATTCACATTCATCTCATCATCATGTGCATGATGGTTCTTTTCGATGTTCATTTGTACTAGGTACTCGAGCACACCTTCCGCAACAACAGGAGAGAAAGTATGATAAACTAAGAAAAATGGGAGTTGTTGATTTTATGGATACTACAGATCCTAATGAAGCAGAGACATGGTTGAAACGAATAGAGAGGGTCTTTTATCAGTTGAGATGTACTCCTGAAGAAAAATTTGATTATGCAGTTTCACTTCTTCAAGGTAATGCATATGATTGGTGGGAGACTGTACCGCAAAGTACTGTTCAGCCTCCTGTCCTTACTTGGGATGATTTTCTTAGAGAATTTAATGAGGCTTATGTTCCTGAAATTTACAAGGATCAAAAAGAAAAAGAATTCCTTTGAACTAAAGCAGGGAAACAAGTCTGTCGCAGAATATGAAGTGCAGTTTAATCAGTTATCTCATTATGCCCCACATATGATTGCAACTGAAAAGAAGAAGTGCACTAGGTTTGAATCTGGGCTTCGATTTTCTATCAGGAACCGTATTACACCTACAGATATGGAATCTTACGGTAAGCTGAAAGCTGCGGCCATCCGAGCTGAAAAATTAGAGGCAGAATCAAAGTTCAACTATCAACAAAATAAAAAGGAGGTACAGTGAGGAATCTGGACGACCTCACAATCGAAGGGAGTTTGCCACATCTTTCCAAAGCGATAGTCCGAGTGGTTCCATGGGTAAACATCTTAAGGCTACATCTTCTGCTAGTCAAAGTGTGGGTTCTACACCATCTGTCCCTACTTGTGTTCAATGCGGGAAAAATCATCGGGGAGAGTGCATGCTACTCACTGGAAAATGTTTTAGATGTGGGGAATCCGGTCATATTGCAAGGAATTGTTCAAGGCCACGCGAAGAACGTATTGTAGATCAGACAAGAAGGAATGAATTCGCCATGAATAGAGGTCGGGGTCGAGGAAGATTTGGTGCAGGGAGAAGTACTAATACAACAGCAAGTTATATAAATAGAAGGCCGCCGCAGGCTCAAGTTTTTGCCATGACACACGAACAAGCTAAGGCTGCAACTGATGTGGTTACAGGTACTATTTGTATTTCTGGTATAAATGCTTATGCTTTGTTTGATCCGAATGCAACACGTTCATTTATATCACAATCATTTGAATCACACTTGTACAAGAAACTACAACCATTGGGTTATGATGTATATGTTCAAACCCCTGTGGGAGGTAAGATAGTTAATACAATGTATCGTGACTGCGAAATATTGATTGAGGGTACGGAATTTCGGGCTACTTTGTTGGTTATGCCGATTAAGGATTTTGATGTAATTTTGGGTATGGACTGGCTATCCGAATATCATGCAAGAGTTGATTGCTTCACTAAAGAAATTGAACTTCAGCCTTCTGAGCGGATGCGAGTAGTATTTAAAGGGGATATTGAAAGTGTTGGGTGATGATTCCATCCTCAGCACTGTTTCACTCAGTGGGAAATGATTCGGTCTTAGACACTGATCTTAAGCTCAGTAGCCTTGTGCTCTATACTTGTCTAAAGATTTGAAGATCCCAAAACCCTATCTGAATGATGAACCATTCCCTTGTATCTGTTTTGTCTCTGAGGTTTCAGACTCAGTAGACACTCTGCTCTGGTCAAGGCGCTCAGTAGCTTATTTGCCTCAGCACCGGTGCGTAAGACTCGATGATACTTGGACTCAGCAGAGCAAGATATCGAGAGAGTCGGTTGAACCGAACTCGCGAGAGTAGTTCACCGAACTCGGAGCTGATCTTCGATAGACTTATCTCGGCCAGCCTATCTACCGAATACAAGGTCGACTCAAGAACGGCGAGATAGTCTTCGGGATCGTCGGAATCTTTTGAAAGACAATCAGCATTGTCATGTACGAGGAAGAGAGAAGTCAGCTTCAGTCTGTCTCGAAGTTTGTGCTCTCTCAACCACTCCATCCACCTCGACGAATGACAAGCATACACGTGTCTTCTCACCTGCTAAAGCTGCAGTCAACCTTTTACCTAAAAAGGTGGGAAAGTACACTGTTACCTACACCAAAAGAGCCGTTTGCTACCAAAAAGAGAGAGAGAGAGAAGAAGATCGTCTCCAATGGATCTATTTCAATCTCTGCTCTATAAATAGAGGGATCATTCAAGATTTGAAGCTAACCAAGAACACGAGAGAGCGTGAAAATGAGCGAATTCCAAAGAACAAAGTCTTAGCAAGAACTCGAAGAACAATCTCCGGCGAAAGACTACATTCTAGCTCATAGGGAATCAAGCTAAACCGACATATAAAGCCTCTAGTATCCAATCGACGTTACACGAACTTATAGCTTACCTTCAGCTGTTCGTCGATCTAGAAGCTACTCTCTCATATTCCCTATCCCTCTAACCCTAAGCTCAACCGTTCTTATCTTTAGCTTAGACGAAGGAGTTCACATTTGAACCCAATCCTTATTGTATAAGGACTCCTTCACAGTTGGAGAAGTTTGTCAAACACTTTAAGTTTGATAGTGTTGTAAACTGAGACTTGGATCAGTATAAAAACCAAGACGCGGCTTTGCCCAGTGTGCAAGCTGACTGAGACTAACTCAGGATAATAAATAGCCTCCTGATCATTCGGGACAGTGGACGTAGGATTTGAGCGATATCCGAACCACTTTAAAAATCCTGTGTCTCTTACTGCTTTCTTAACTGTTGCATTGATTTTACTATTCATACTGAACATCATATTTAAAATCAATCAACTGTCTCAAAGATACCGAATTTTCAATCTCTTTGAACTGAGACTTAAAACGTTTTCTCACAAAAAACCGATTTGGGCCTACACTATTCCGCGCACCGAACTCTTACCGTAGATTCCGAATTCGACCTAGTCGGTTAGCGGGATCTCAACCGAGTCGAGATTCTTAGCCTTTAACTCGATTCGTAACGGTTGTGCAGTCCGCCGAACTGCTTTTGATCGGACACCATCCTGAATAGGACTGTTCGAGTTCGAAGTTGAGAAATCGAATCAGGTGTATTCACCCCCCCCTCTACACCTGACCGTACACTCGGGACCAACAGAAAGTATTATTATGCATATTATATCTACATCTACAGCAGCCCGAATGATCAAGAAAGGTTGTGAAATGTATATAGCTTATGTGGTAGATGCTAAATTATGTGGAATAAGACTTGAAGACATTCCTGTGGTGAAAGAATACCCCGATGTGTTTCCAGATGATTTGCCAGGTTTACCACCGGATAGGGACATAGATTTCACTATTGAGTTACAACCAGGTACTACACCAATATCTATCCCTCCATATAGAATGGCTCCTCTTGAATTGCAAGAGTTAAAGAAGCAACTACAAGAATTGTTAGATAAAGGATACATCAGACCGAGTGTGTCACCATGGGGCGCACCAGTGTTGTTTGTTAAAAAGAAGGATGGCACCTTGAGACTTTGTATAGATTACAGATAGGTAAATAGGGCAACAGTGAAAAATAAATATCCATTACCTCGGGTAGATGATTTATTTGATCAGTTGCAGGGTGCTAGGGTCTTCTCAAAAATTGATTTGAGATCAGGGTACCATCAGTTAAAGATTTCAAAGGATGACATTTCAAAGACAGCTTTTAGAACAAGGTATGGTCATTATGAATTTTTAGTGATACCTTTCGGCTTGACAAATGCACCTGCAGTCTTCATGGCATTAATGAATGATGTTTTTAGACCTTACTTGGATAAATTTGTGATTGTCTTCATCGATGATATTTTGATCTACTCTAAATCTGTTGAAGAACATGAGCAACATCTGAGAACTGTGTTGGAAATTTTACGTGAGAAACAATTATATGCAAAGCTGAGTAAATGTGAATTTTGGTTAGATCAGGTTATATTTTTAGGACATGTTGTTTCAGGAGATGGTATAAAAGTTGACCCACGGAAAGTTGAAGCAATAATTAAATGTGAATGTCCGAAGAATGTTCATGAAGTTCGTAGTTTTCTGGGTTTAGCAGGATATTATCGACGGTTTGTTGAGAACTTTTCTTTAATTGCTACCCCACTGACAAAATTGTTACGAAAAGGTTTTCCATTCATTTGGACTGATAGCTGCCAGAAAAGTTTTGAAGAATTGAAGGAACGTTTAACCACTGCTCCAGTATTGACTATTCCTACAGGTAATGATGGTTTTGTTGTGTACAGTGATGCTTCACATCAAGGCTTAGGATGTGTTCTAATGCAATACGGTAAGGTGGTTGCTTATGCTTCTCGACAACTCAAATCGTATGAAGTAACCTATCCTACTCACGATCTTGAGCTTGCAGCTGTAGTGTTTGCTTTAAAGATATGGAAGCATTATTTATATGGCACTACATTTCAAATTTACACTGATCATAAAAGTCTGAAATATTTATTGAGTCAGAAAGAGCTGAATATGCGGCAAAGGCGATGGCTTAAATTGTTGAAAGATTATGACTGTACTATTTAATATCACCCTGGGAAAGCTAATGTTGTTGCTGATGCTTTGAGTCGAAAGTCTTATGCATTTGTTTCTTATCTTTCCGTGCATTCTTTACGGTATTTGCTTGATCTAAGAAAGATGAATATTCAGATGAAGGTAGATGGTGTTGGTGCTATTTGTGCTTCAGTCTGTGTTCGTCCGATGATGATGGACAGAATAAAACGTACTCAATTTCAGGATGATAAGTTAGTCAAAATTGCTGAAAAGGTGAGACAAAAACATAAGACAAACTTTTTGCTTAATAATGATGGTAGTTTGACTATAAGCAATAGACTATGTGTTCCTGATGTTGACAACTTAAGGCAAGAGATAATGGAAGAAGCTCATACTGCTCCATATGCTATGCATCCAGGAAGTACAAAAATGTATCACACTTTGAGAACTCATTATTGGTGTCCTAGAATGAAAAATGATGTTGCAGAGTATGTTTCAAGATGTTTGACATGTCAGCAGATTAAAGCAGAGCATCAAGCCCCCGCAGGTAAGTCGCATCCATTACCTATTCCTGTTTGGAAGTGGGAGCGAATCACCATGGATTTTGTTTATGGTCTACCTATGACACAAAAGAAGAATGTTGCCGTTTGGGTTATTGTTGACCGTTTAACAAAATCAGCTCACTTTTTACCTATAAGATGGGGTTCATCACTTGAGAGTTTGGCAAAAAGGTATGTGAATGAAATTATAAGATTGCATGGAGTGCCTTCATCTATTACTTCAGATCGTGATCCTCGCTTCACATCAAAATTTTGGGAGAGTCTTCAAAAAGCTTTGGGTACTAAATTGCATTTCAGCACATCATTTCATCCACAGACAAATGGACAATCAGAGAGAACAATCCAGACTCTAGAAGATATGCTTAGAGCATGTGTACTAGAATTCAGAGGTTCTTGGGATGAATACATTGCTTTGATGGAATTTTCGTACAATAATCAATATCACAGTAGCATTGGCATGGCGCCTTATGAAGCTTTGTATGGTAGAAAATCTAGAAGGCCGATATGTTAGGATGAAGAGGGAATGCCTTTACTGTAAGGGCCAGATTTGATTCAAGATACTGTTGAAAAGATAAAAATAGTTAAAAGCCGATTAAAAGCTGCCCAAGATAGACAAAAGAGTTACACTGATCAGCATAGGCGTGAGTTGGAATACAAAGTTGGGGAGAAAGTATTTCTTCGTGTTTCTCCATGGAAAGGTATTCTTAGGTTTGGGAAGAAGGGTAAATTATCTCCTCGTTACATTGGTCCTTATGAAATACTGGAAAGAGTTGGACCTTTAACTTATAGGCTTGCCTTACCGCGAGAGCTATCACAGATTCATAACGTATTTTATGTTAGTATGCTCCGACGATACAGATCTGACCCATCACATATTTTACGAAATGAGCCGGTTGAAATTGCTGATAACCTCAGTTATGTTGAGGAGCCAATAGAAATTGTGGGCTATAAGGAAAAACAACATCAGGGCATACATGATACTGAATATTTTGATTTATGTTTATCAACTTGGTTATGCACCTATATGTGAATAGGTAACAACATCGATAAACCGACCGAGGAAGGCCATTAGAGGAGAAAGGTTGGAGTGGAAGTACCGTGGTAAGTATAATTTGATAACTTATTATTTGACCACTATGGTATTGTGATTAATAATTATTGAATGAATTTACATGGTTGTTTGTCGGCTTATTTGAAGATAATGTGTTATACATACGAAATTGTGAAATTTCTAGTTGTTTGATGATGAAAGTGATACATGAGCATATGATATGCATTCATCAGAGACTAAAGGATACTGTTATGGCCACTAATGACCTTGAGCCATGTGTTAAAGAATCTTCCAGTGTATCTGGATGACAGAGTCCCGTACGGGCACTTGAGTTCATTGAACTCCTACGGACATATGATATATGATTACAGAGTGCCATGGCCATTTTTGTGATCACGATTCTCTTGGTATTAGTTGGACCATAAGAGATAATGAAAATGGAAAACACGTGCATTTTCATGGTTGGAATCGAGATGGACTTATTACATGATGCGATTATTGGCAACGTGTTATATTATTTATAAATAATGTAGAGTGAATGTGTTCTACGTGTTAATGATGGATGCTTCATAGTTACTAGTTTGTGATATGGATATTATATGTTCTTGCATTGGTGTTAAATAATTTGTTACTAAATTATACTTATTGAGATTGCAACTCACCAAATGCAATATGTTTTTATAGATCTTGTGGGAAGTGACTGGAGTCTATGTAGAGTTTTACACTATGGATTAAAGGTTGGTCAGCTGGTTCTAGATCCTTCTCCTCAGTATATTAACAGCATCTTTTGAGTGTTTGATATTGTATTATAAATACGTATTTTGTTATAGACAAAGTGTTGACGTATATGTAAATAATTGTGTGATCCTAATGGCTATGTTCAGTAATAAATGATAGTTGATAAATAAATAATCATGATCACGTGGGATGTCATTATATGTGACTGAGTTAGGGTGTTACAACAGACCCGTTCTCATGCATCTGCACGAACGCAATCGACTACCTCCAAACAGTCTTGATCAACACCGGCTCAATCAGCAGCTGCCAGAGCTCAACAAACGAGAGCTCAGCAGACCCAAAAGTCCAAAACTGATCAGCAAGGTGGAGCTTCAGGTTCCAAGTCAAAATCTCACTTGCCTGCTGATTCAGAGGAACAACCTCATGTTCCTTCCACCGTCCCTTCCAAAGAGCAGGAAAAGGAAATAAAAGAAATATTTCTAAGACTACGACTCCAATGACATCTCTATAGTCATTCTGAAGAGAGAGGTCATGTCCAATCAGTGGGAGGACAGGGCTTCTAAGTTGGATATTTCTAAGAGCCTTCACGACAGTTTTGGCCTGGTCGATGAAGGATCCTCAGTCGCTCGTTACAAGGAATCGGAGATCGGTCAGTATCTCGGCCGATTCAGTAGTGTATCTAAATGTGTATTCAAGGTAGCGTTTCCATAGAATCAGCTGCTGCCTGAGTACATGGGGTTGGCGTACGTG
Organism: Lavandula angustifolia; assembly: GCA_028984105.1. Taxonomy (NCBI): domain Eukaryota; kingdom Viridiplantae; phylum Streptophyta; class Magnoliopsida; order Lamiales; family Lamiaceae; genus Lavandula; species Lavandula angustifolia. Next base: position 25,649,808 of record CM054814.1, on the reverse strand, counting down.
GTTAACCACATACTTACGAGTTCAGCAGGCTCGTACGACCAACTCAGCAAAATCTGCGTCCAACTGATGATGGCGATATTAGACGTTGCTAAGGTCAACTGGAATGCCTTCTTTCGGGATGAGTTCAAAGCTTAGTCGTAGAAATTTGTTGACGCTAAAGAGGGGATGCAGCTGATCCCCTAAGGCAAATTGCTCTATGGGACGAAGGTCTCGATCTTGATCGAAGACGACCTTACCAGAAACGTCTCATTCACCAATGCCTTTTACTTTGACATAAAGCTGATGAAGTTCACCACTGCCGCATCAGCTGAGAAATCGATTGGGAAGGGACCTGCTACTAAGCGTCCGCTGGAAATTGCTCAGTCCCCAGCTCCCATTCAGGCGAAGAGGCTAAAGACCCTGAAGAAACCTGTTTCAGATGTGCTACCCTCCTCTCCTATCTCTATAGAGGATTCTGGGTCTGGCAAGCACGATATTACTATAAGGGACAAGGTTCAGACGTTCTTCACAGAGGAAACTCAACCGGACATTCCAGTTGATACTCAAACCGCTAGGATTTCCTCAGTCCCACTCCCAGTTCTCAACGCCCATCTGAAGGCAACAGACGAGGTAGCTGAAGAGATTCCAGAGATCAGATCTCATCCTGATCTTGTGGACATTGCGATCGGTGCAAGGACTCAGATGCGGATACGATTCTTGGAATGGGACCTGTTAGAGGAGACCATCAGGGTCAGGTCCCTATCCACTCTGCTCGAGGAGGAGTAGACCCTTAAGGAGGAAATGGGTTATGAGGAGACAGCAGACATTTCCTCATTGGAGGACCTCCGTACAGTTATATTGATGTTGTTGCACAACCGGACTAAAGGAGCTGAGCCATCTTCTACTCAGCCTCCTCTGTCTCCCCCTCCATCACCTCCTCGTGACGATCAGTCACAACCGCCTAAGGATGCAGACATGGGTGAATCTGCTGAAGGCAACACACCCAAGAACGATCAGCTACAACTGTTGCCTACATTAAGGCAGATCGTTCGGACTCTGTCTTCGACTTAGCACCAGCAACTGAAGCGCCGATATCAGTCTGCTGAGATCAAAGACATCTCAACTGAGTCCATCAACAAAGTTATAAAGCGACAGGCTCACAAGAACAGGAACCTTGCTGATGTTGTGAACCAGAAGTGGAGTAGGTTCACGGAGGCACAGACCAAGTCGCTGACCAACCTGACAGCTGAAGTGCAGAGGATCAGCGCCCCAACTGCTGTAAACCTTGATGAGATCCTCGTGAAGGCACTTGCAGCTCAGAAGACCAACCTGTACGCTCAGTTTGAATATCTCATACAGTCGCAAGGCAAAACCTTTTCTCAGAAAGTGGCGGCTGTAACAGGTCACGTCCAGAAAGCTGTGGAGGAGAGATATGCTTTTACAGCTGACAGTGTAACCAAGGCACTGACTCAGAAGCATGCCTCCTGCCAAACGATAGAACAGAACGCGTCAGCTGCAGTGCAAGACTACCTCACAAAATTTGATAAGTCCAAAGATGCTCTCGTGAAAGCAATTGATCAAGAGCACGACAGAAGGTGGAAGTCTTACACTGATGTCACGACGGACAACGCTACTGGAATGTCATCTGTAAAGGATTCCGTAGCAGAGTTGACCAAGAAGGTCACTTCCCTGGCCACCCTCCTTGATGATGTCGAGAGCTGCTCAGCTCAGATCTATTCTGAAAGCTGAAGATCATTAGCAAGGCGGACCGAGCTCAACAGCTGAGAAGACTATAGTGCCAGCAGCTGAAGGAGCAACTGAGCAAGCGGTGGCTGAGGTGACTACTTATCTTGAGAATTTGCCAGTTGAAGGCAGACCACCTCCAGCACCTGAGACAGATAGTAAGGGTAAGGGCAAGGCGCCTGCTGACCCTAGCCCACCCAAAGCTCAGAAAAAGCTTAAGTTCAAATCGCGAGAAGAGCAGATTGCCTACGATGAACAACTCACGTGAGAACTAGTTGAAGAAGAGGCAAGACAGAAGCCAGCTGCCAAGAAGAAAGGAGTACAAATCCGTTCTCATGCGTCTGCACGAACGCAATCGACTACCTCCAAACAGTCTCGATCAGCAGCGGCTCAATCAGCAGCTGCCAGAGCTCAACAAACAAGAGCTCAGCAGACCCAAAAGTCCAAAACTGATCAGCAAGGTGGAGCTTCAGGTTCCAAGTCAAAATCTCAGTTGCCTGCTGATTCAGAGGAACAACCTCACGTTCTTTCCACCGTCCCTTCCAAAGAGCAAGAAAAGGAAATAAAAGAAATATGAGATGTGTGTGAAAGGGCTTTGGCTAGAACAGCCGAGGCTAGGCAGATCAAAGAGGCGTGAGAGAGAATACGCCTAGCTGACCTGGAAGCCCTCAGGCTGAGAACAGAGAAAGAAGCTAGGGAGAGGGTACCGGTGAAGGATAGGAGTATCCCTCGTTCCTCCCGCTTCTTCAGAAGCAGAGAGCCCCTGAGTCAGGTGAAGCGTATCGTATATCAACGAACTGAAAATTGGATGCCTCTCAAGCTTAATCCGCAATGGGAGCAGATGAAGGTGGAATTCATCAAGAGATTCCATGTGTGGAGGATTAGGAATGTAGATCCTTCCTCAGATGCAGATTCTTATTTCAAAGATATTCTGACCACCATAAATCCAGCCCTCCTAGCTGAGATTCAGACTCTGCTTGACCAGATTGGTCAACTGCTGAAGGCACCTCCCTTTCGGACTCTACCTCCTCCTATGACGCACGCTGACAATCTTTGCAAAAAGGAGATAGAAGAAGAGATCGAGAATTTTATTTACAGCAGAGGTCTGAGAGAGGATATAGAAGAAGACTTAGCGGAAATCAAGACCTTGAGGAAACGTGTTTATAAGAGCTATGGTCTTGAGCTCCTAGAGAAGAAGTCAGCTGATTTCCGGGCAAGGATGCAACAGTTCAAGAAGAAGCCCAGCTGATCCTTCCTTCTTAGTCTAGCTTCTAGTGATAGCTTGTCAATGTACTGTAATTTCTTCAACATATATGACAATATCACTTTCGGGCCCTGACAATCACTCATTGTCTTCAAGGCTTTATCTTTTATTTTCAGCACGACTGATCACCTCAGTGATCAGCTATCTAACTTATCTTATCTTATCTGACCTATGTGACTTATGTGCTTATCTGCCTTAGAATCATTTCCTACTGATTAACTGTTTTTATCTTACTCTTCTTTGATTAATTGCTTATGCTTAGGGGGAAGAACTCTTTTATGATATAGTAATAGAAAAAGGGGGAAATTGTTTCTGAACTTACATTTGATGATTAGCTACTATATGATATATTTTGAACTTTGATTATTTGTATCATCCTTTTTTTTTATGTGAATGTGCGGAACTTGTTATGTTCTGATTCTGATACATGTCAGTAGAACCAGCATGATATAACTATGATAATTGTAGCCATATGCTCTGATACATTCATCTATTCTTAATTGTCGTAGTTTGGCTCTGATACATAACCTTACTATAATAAGTTTTCTTTGATATTCCTTTACTTATGACTGCTCTGGTTTCTCATTTTCTTTATCTTAGTCAGATGTGATTTGACTGGAGTATTCCTTCAGTTTCGCAGAACTCTTTAACCATCGCATTCAGGAACTCACTTCCTCTGTCTGAACGGATTTTTCTGATCTTGATGTCCTTCTCGACACTGAGCTATTTCAGAAGCGTAGGTAACTCTGTTTTAATGTCAGATTTGTTGACAATAAATATGACCCATGTGTACCGCGAGTAGTCATCAATGACCACAAGTGCATACTTCTTGCCTCTGATCGTTACAGAAGAGACTGGTCCAAATAAATCCATGTGAAGGAGCTGAAGGATTCCATTAGTGGAAAGTGATGGAACAAGTGGATTTTCTTTCTTTGTTTGCTTTCCCTTCGGACAAGCTTCACACTGAGTGTTTTTACTGAACACCTCTTCGATAGTCCTCTGACTGGATCGTTTCTAGCGAGCTTGTTTAGCATCTTGAAGTTGAGATGACTAAGTCTTTTGTACCAGAGCCATCCTGTTCTGTTGTTATTCTTTGCTAGCAAGCAAGCTTCAGGTTCTGCTGAGTTCCAATCAGCAATGTATATATTCTTTTTGCGCGAACTTGAGAACACTGTTTTCCTTTTTGATTTGTCAAGGACATCAAAGAAACCAGGGTCAAAAATCACTCTCTTGGACTTGTCAAAAAAATTGACTAATAGATAGAAGATTATGTTGAAGCCCTTCAACATAAGATACTCTTGGAATTGTGGCAGTTCCAAGGCTGAGTGTTCCATAGCCTCTGGCGTAGCGTTTTGCGTTGTCTCCAAACTTTATTTGAGGTCCATCTTCCTTGATATAATTCTTCAGGAGACTCTTCTGGTACATCATATATCTTGAGCATCCGTTGTCCACGTACCATGGGTCCCTGTGCACCTGTAAAACAGAAATTATATTCAGGTACCCCTAATTTTTGTTTTGGGTCCTTAAGTGTTAGTTTTGGTAACCCAAATTTTTCTGACAACCCTGGTGGTTTCAGACAGCTTCTTTCCACTTTTGTCAACGTATTTCACCGGTGAGCTAGGTGAAGTTGACTTCTGCGGCTTCTTAGGTTCAGGATTCTTGATCTTCTGAGTTAGTGGACGGCTGACCTAAGCCTTCTGAACGGCTTTCTTTTTCTTCTGACCTTTAGGACCCCTTCTTACATTCGGATCATAGTAATATGACCTATACTGAGTTGAATGTGTCAGCTGTAGCGGTCTATACTGATCAGCCCATCTTACTTTGCTGGTTCCCCCTTGCTTGAGCTGGGGTGATTTTGAGCTAAGCTTATGGTCAGATGTCTGATAGGTGGGATGAGGTGCAATCATCTTTTATTTGTTCTTTGATGTGGGGTTGTATGGTTCAACATTCATTGTTTCCCCTTGAACAAACCTATCAGTCAGCCGATTTTCTGGGCGTGTGGGAGCAGATGAGGAGGCTTCGCGGCTGAACTCAAGTCCTTCCTTGCAGAACTTTGGCTTGTTGTTGGCCAGCATTACCTTGAGCTTTTTCTCAGCTCCCATATAGCGCTCAGTCATCAGGTTCCTCCAGACATCATCACTTTTCTTGTGATTTTAATGCTCGGTCTAAAATCCTGAGAACTTCTGGTTCAACAAGCTCAGTTCAGTCTCCTTCTAAGTCAAGTCTTTGGTCAATACTGAGATCAAACCTTCTTGCTGCTGAGATTTGATCATCAGAGAGTTAATCTCCTCCCTAAGTCTCACAACAAGTCCTTCTGACTTAGTAGCAACTTGACTTTCCTGAGAAAGTCTCTGATTTTCAGCCTTCAGGGCATCTATCTCTTGTAGAGTCTTGTTAAGCTGCAGACTCGTCTGAATCTGTTCGTCCAATAGTTCCTCGTATGCGATCGTGACGTCTAGATTCTCGTCTGCACCAGAGATTGTGTCTTGTGTCAAGTGCGAAGAGAGATCAGAAGGATTTGGAGAGTTTACCTCATCCTCTTGTCCTGCCATCAGATACTCCTCTTTTTCTTCTTCAAGCTCTTGTGCCATGAAGGCGGCTTCATTATCGGATGAATCCATGAAGGTGTCGACTTCAATTTGATTTTCCCTCTATCTATAGACATGAGTTATGGATAGATCCGTTGCAGATGAACTGTCTACGTGTCACTCTATTTGGTAGCTAACGGCTCTTCTAAATTTCCACAAAGTCCACTAACTTTTTTAGGAAAGTGGTTGACTTGCAGCTTTTAACCGATACTTTTCCAACTGGCTGCTTGTCATTGGTCGAGGTACAGAAAGTGGTTGAGAGACTTGCAGACCTCAAGGTTGATACTGAAGCTGACTTCCCTCAGTTGTACGACATCGGACCACTCTACTTGAATAACATTGAAGTCCATTGTCAGTCAAAGAAACTGACAGGCCATTGCTGAGTCTAACCCATAGATTCAGTAGTATACTCATGTTGAGTTCAACTCTACTGAAGGTCAAGACTCTGAGTTCAGTAAACTGCTCTTGCTGAGTCCAGTTCTACTTACTCCTGAACATCTTTCAGTATGTTGCTCCTGCTGATTCCAGCACTACTGAATCTTCACTCCATGGCGCTGCGGCAAATAGTCTACTAAAGGACAACAGACAGAACTACTGAGCCGGAACCATGCTGAAGGCTAGTCTATTGAGCCTAAAACACTCAGAGACAAAGGTGTTACCTTTTACAAATGAATGGTTCACCAATCAACATAGGATTTTGGGATTAGCCAAATCAACAACTGAATCATCTCCCAACACAGTGACTGAAGTGTTCAGACCAATGTCGATAGAGGACAATCAGGCGAAGGTCCGAGGATTCAGAGGAAGTCAACTCGTCGTACTTTGAGTTTGAATGAGCCTCACCAACTCTTATAGATCTCGACTAATAAGGAGCCGACATCGCCTTACCTGCTCTGCCATAAAGCTGCTCCTAGCCAAAAAAACAAGAAATCTCTACCGTACCTCTACTCAAGGTTCAAATTATATATGGCCGATTTCTTGTCTTATTCGACATGTGGCTAAAACCCCTCCAACGGATCTTTTCACAAATTGAAGACTATAAATAGAGAAGGTCTTCATGCAGAAAGACGTACCGGGAACCAAAGCAAACAAAGCTCAAAACCTCTAGCGAACTTACAAGCAACATACAAGCGAAGAACATAGCTTTTAGATATCTTTTTAGTTCTTCTCTCTAGAGAATTTTTGTTCCCTTTCTCTATCTAAGCGTACATATTATAAAATCTATAGCTTAGAACCTCGAAGGAGTTCATATCTTTTGAACTATTCTTATTTCTAAGAACTCATTCTTAGTTGCAGAAAATCTAACCTAACAGTTAAAATAATTGTACAGTCACTACGACTATAATTAGATATCTGTCTAGCGTGTAGATTGACTGAGGCTTGCTCAGTATAAGCAAACACGTTAAAATTTGTCATGTGAACAGATCAACTGAGGCTTGCTCAGTAGAATTAATACAAGAACTCTTGCGTAGTTCAGTATAGTGGACGTAGGACCTGTGTGTCCAAATAACTTTAAAAATTGTTGTGTTGATTTTTACGATTGTATTGCTTTAACTCTTCATTCAGCATCCAACTGAGTTTTAATCAAACTTGCATAAAATGGATTTTCAACCGAGACACATATTTTAAAGGGCCTACACTTCCACACACAACTCTTGTACTGAACTATTGTTCACTGACATAAGTCAGTAGGACTATACTCAGTTAGAGAATTTTCAGCCCACGCGATCGAGAAAGTATATCTGGCCAACTGACAAAGTTCACTAGCAATCTTCAGCTAAAGCTGACTTTCGCGTTCTGAGTTTGAATTTTCATTCAGGTGTAATCACCCCCCCCCGCTACACCTGAAGCGCATCTCTGGACCAACAAGTCGCCTCTTCAGCTTTTATGAGGGTCAATAGTTGTTTCCTTCTACTTCCTTCCCCCTTTTTGGCATCATCTATCTGAGTGGCCAAAATGGTGACCATTTCTGCAAGGCCTGAGACTGAGAGGCTTATCGTTTCAATCTTGGGTTCAGCGTCCCTGACGACGTATATGTACTCATCCCAGTGTTTATCGTGTTCAACCTGGGCGACTTTGAGTACTTCAGCCTTTGCTGCCTCATTCCGTTTCAGGTACGTCTCAACTAGCTCAATGGCTTCCTTCTTAGTTGTACGGCCGGCGTTGGCTTGTTCCACAAGTGCTTGAGAGACACTTTCAATGGTTAGTTTGTTTCTCTCTTCCATGACCTTGAGGATATCTGACAGTGCATCGACCATTTTATTAGGAAATGTTTCGGCTTGAGACTGCAGGATTTGTTGGCATTGAGAATTCAGATAAGTCCAATGTACTTCAAGTGCCTTGCGGAGGATATTATCAGTATCAAGAATAATAGGCATACTGATCCTCTTCAATTCAGCAGTCAGGTCACTTAGTTTTTTAGCATGAGCCTTAGTAGACTGGCTCCATTTGAAGTTCACGTCTTTGGCAAGAAGACAGACCCTCAAGCTTACGGCATTTATTGATTGATGCCACTGATGCGTCCTTTATCTCAGCAGCTTGATAGCTGGATTTACTTGGCTTTCTTGGGCGTTGAGACGTAGACGGCGCTAAGATGATTGCACCGGATGAAGAAGGTGCAGGTGGTGAATCATCATCTCTAGGAGATTTTCCCTCGGCAGATCCTCCCTGGTCTGCGTCCTTGGGTGGTGACACATCATAATCCGAGTCAGGTTGAGTTTGGGGCTGAGAAGGTTGTTCAGAAGTGCCCTTCAGACTCAGGAGCATATGCATAGCTGAACGGAGATCGTCCATAGAGGCGATGTCAGTTGGCTCTCCGTAGCCGATCTCTTCCTTAAGAGTTTGCTCCTCCAGCATCAATACTGGTACTATCCTTACGTCGATGGTCTCATCCAAGATATCCCATTCCAGGAATCTGTGACACATCTGGACCCTAGCCCTTACTACGATATCTATGAGATCGGAGTGATCTAGTACTTCTAGAATCTGTTCAGCTATTTCTTCAGTAGCTCTGAGCTAAGTTGTCAGTACTGAAGATGGTACTAAAGTGGAGACCTCAATCTAAGGTAAGTCAGTAGGGATATCTGACTAAGTCTCCTCTAAGTGTATTCTCTTAACTTTGTCAGTCAGAGTCACATCCTCTTTTCCGGACTCTGAATCCTATATGGACATGTGCTCAGGGATGACAGTTGTTTCGGCTTTCTTCAATAGTTTTCGTTTCTTCTGCTAAGCTGAGCGTGGGTCCTGAGTGGATGGTGTTGAACGCTTCTCATGAATTCCACGCCTAATAGACTTCTCAACTGTTGTTGCGTTCTGAAACTTAATGTTTTTCTTGTCAAAAAAGAACAAGTCAGCGAATGCTACTCTTCCTTGGTAAAGTCCTCAATCAGAATTGACACCTTGCTGCCATATAGTAGCCTCCCCTTAGGGATTATTTGGAGGGAAGTCTTGTTCGCATCCACTACGAACTTCTGGAACTGAGCCTTGAACTTAGTTATGATTAATTCAATCCAGTTCACCTGGACTCCATCCATAATGGCCATCATTATCTGAATCCTGACCTTAGATAATTGATCAAAGGATCTAGCGGAGCTTGTGAGGATGTGGTTGACAATATACACCAAGTCCCTATATTCAGGGAGCAACATCTTCTTAGGAAATGCCGCTTTAAATACGATATTCTTCTGCCCGCTGAATTGGCAGAGATATCTGTTGATGCAAGTCTCCTTGTAGCCGATAGGAGAAATCCCTTCGTTGGAAAGATCAAAGCTTTTGTTGAGGTAGTCAGAAATATCGAGATCTGCGATCTTGGCTTCCCAAAAATTATTGCTAACTTCTTGCTGATAGGATAAGCAAGAGATAACTTGAAGATCTTCATCCTAACGTAAGTTCATATTGAACTCAGTCACCTGCCTTGAAAGACACAGGTGAGGAACCCTAGATAGAAGAGTATGAAGACCTAAAGATTACAGAGCATTGAAGATCTTCAATTCTGATGTCTTTCTTTTCGACTTGGTCTCGGATGAAGTGGTGTTTGATATCCACTTTCTTGCATCTCGTATGTTGAACTGGAATATGAGCAATTGCAATAGCACTGGTACTATCACAGTAGATCGACACTTCATCTTGATAGATATCATAGTCACGCAACTGTTGTTGAAGCCATAGAAATTGGGCACAACAACTTCCGACAATGATATCAGGTCTGCTGGCAGTTAAGTATAATAAGGATCCAATAATAGCATGATAATCAGTTAAGTTAATAGAAACTCCCGCTTTATCAAGATCAATCTTCATATTCGTGTTCATATGGATCTTTACTGATTTGCTGGATTTGCTGCCGAATTTTTTGATGAGTCTCTGGTGTATTTTTCTTGATTTATGAATATTCCTTTCTTAGATTACTTCACTTGAAGACCAAGGAAATAATTCATTTATCCCATCATCGACATCTCAAATTTGTCTTTCGTCATTTGGGCAAATTTATGACACATGGTCAGATTCTTAGATCCAAAGATGATGTCGTCCACATAGATCTGCACCAATAAGATATCAATGTCTGTCTTGATACTAAATATGGTGCGATATACGGTTCCCTTCTGAAAACCTTTCTGAAGTAGAAAGTCTGAGAGGGTATCGTACCAAGCCCTATGCACTTGTTTTAACCCATACAAAGCTTTCTTGAGTTTGTATACTTGATGTCCCTACTAAAAGTTAGGCGGTTGTTCTACATAGACTTCCTCCTTTTGTACTTCGTTCAGGAAAGCTAACTTAACATTCATGTGTTAGACAGTAAACTGTTGATGAGTTGCATATCCTAGGAATAGGCGAATAGCTTCCAATCTTGCGACTAGAGCGAGTGTTTCATCAAAATCTATTCCTTTTGCTTGACAATCTCCTTTGGCAACTAGTCGAGCTTTATTCCTAACAATGACATTGTTTTCATCTCGCTTGTTCTTGAAAACCCACTTGGTTCCTATCATATGTTGGTGCTCCCAAACGTCATTTCTAGTGAACTGGTTAAGCTCTTCTTGCATGGCAGTAATCTAGTCAGCATCATTCAGCACATCCTCAATTGACTGAGGTTCTTCAGTAGACAAGAAGCAGGAGAATAAAGCTCTTTCTCCTTGACAAAATCTAGGTCTTGTCTTAATGTTAGTTGATGGATCTTCGATAATAAGATCTGAAGTATGAGCATCTAACCATGAACGACGTCTTCTTGTTACTTCTTCTGAAGTTGATTCTGCACAAGTACTAGGATTGTGTGGAATGTCAGTAGTATTATTTTGTGACTGAAGCAGTTCAATAACAAGGTCGAGATCTACTGAGTCACCAGGTTCAGGGGCATTCAGCTAAGGAACGTTAGCAGTTCCCCCTGAGTTGTTATTCTTAGCAGAGGTCTCAGTTATCACTGGGGTTTCTTCATCGACCTGAGTTACCTGGGATTGATTTTGTTCATAAAAATCAATCGGTTCAGCTACATTGCTTGTTGGTTGGTTCTGAAATTCATCATCTGAATCATCATCCCAACAATGCTGGTAAGTTTATATCCTGTAGCTTGCTGTTGTCCTCTTCGGCATCTTGCTGAGAGCTTCGTTTCATGTTCTCAGTAACAAACACATTAAATACAACATGTGGGATTTCCTCCACGCAAAGTGTCGGGTAGTTAAAGACCTTGAAAGCTTTACTGACCTTGAAGTACCCTAAGAATACTCCTTGGTCTGACTTGCTATCGAAGACCTTTAACTAATCCTTTCCAGTATTATAGATAAAGCACGAACAACCGAAAATAACAAAATGCAAAATTGAAGGAATTCTCCCTTTACATAGTTCGCAAGGTGTTTTCATGTGCAATTAAGTCAGTAATGAGCGATTCTGAGTGTAACAGACGGTGTCAGTAGCTTCTGCCCACAACTATGACGGTACACCTGAGTCTGCGAGTAACGTTCTTGCTGCTTCTTTGAGTGTTCTGTTCTTTCTTTCAGCAAGATTGTTCTGCTAAGGCGCGTGCCGTTGAGGTTTTGTGCTGGATCCCTTTAGCTTTGCAGTACTTCGCAATAGTCTTTAATCATTGAATTCATAAATTCTGTTCCTCGATCTAAGCATTTTCTTCGAATCTTGATATCCTTTTCGATGCTCAGTCTTTTAATTAGTTTTGGCAGTTCAGTTTTAACGTCAGACTTGTTGGCGATGAAAATCACCCAAGTATATCTTGAATATTCATCTATGACTACAAAAACATATTTTTTACATCTGATCGTCACTGCATAGACTGACCCGAGTAAGTCCATGTGGAGCAGCTGAATGATTCCATCAATAGAGGGTGACGGAATTGGCAGATTGCTTAATCTAGTCTGGTTTCCCTTCATGCAAGCTTCACAATTCTTTTATCATTTGAAAACTTCATTGGGCAGTCATCAGACTTTAGCATCTTTTTCTAGTTTGTTCATTATTTTGAAGTTCAGATGACTTAGTCTTCTATGCTACAGCCAAGTTGTTCTATCATCTTACTTTGTATGAGCTAGCAAGCAGGCTTCAGGTTCAGTGGTATTCTAATCTGCATAGTAGATTTTTTTTCTCTGCGAACCAATTTTTCTTGTAGTTTTGTCAAGAACTTCACAACAACCTGCGTCAAAAGTCACTTTATTGGAGTTATCACATAATTGACTAACTGAACGGAGATTATGTTGAAGTCCTTCAACATATGATACTCTGGGAACTATGGCAGTTCCAATCATCAGTGTTCCATATCCCCTTGTATATCCTTTGGAGTTGTCACCAAACTCAATTATGGCTCCTTCCTTACTGGACGTAGTCGATCAGTAGATTCTTTTGGTGCGTCATGTGTCTTGAGCAACCACTGTCCATGATCCAATGGTCCTTATGCACCTGCAAAACAAAAAAAAAATTCAAGTACCCTTTAAGTTCAGATTGGGTCCTTAGAGGTTAGTGCATTTGGGGACCCAAATCTGTGTGGCAACCCTGACGGTTTCAGATATCTTCGTGCCATTATTGTCAACAAATCTCTCTGTTGAACTGGGAGATGCTGACTTCTTTTCTTTCTAAGGTTCAGGTTTCTTCTTCTTTTGAACCTTGGGGCTTTTGATTTGGGGATCATAGTAGTATGATCCATACTGAGCTGGATGAGTCCACTGAGGATGGCGATACTGTTCTACCCATATGACCTTCTTGGTTCCCCCTGAGTTGGATTTGGGTGTTTTAGGGCAAGAACCTATGGTCATCTTTTGGTAGTTACGTTGAGGTGCTTTCATCTTCTGTTTGTTCTTTATCTGAGGGGGTGAAGATTCAGCAAATTGAGTTCCCCCTTGATTCTCCAAACCACATCGCTCTTTCTCAGAGCTTCGTACTAAGCTCTTGTCTATGTGAGTTTTTCATTTAAACTTGCAATTTTAGTATCTTTCTCAGAGTTGTCCTTGGTCAGAACTGAGATCCGAGATTCTTAGAATTGAGACTTAGGTTATAGAGAATTGATCTCTTCCTTCTGTCTCAAGACAAGTCCTTCAGATTCAGTAGAATCCTGACTTCTCATTGAAAGTCTCTGATTTTCAGTTCTCAGGAGTTCCAGCTCCTGAAATGTCCTACTGAACTGAGTGCTCATTTGAATTTATTCCTCTAGTAGATCTTCATATACTAGAACCACATCTAGAGGTTCTCCTGCAACAGAGCATGTGTCGTGTGTGCGTGGTGAAGAGGGGCATAAGTTAGGATTAGAATTTACCTCAGCCTCTTCTCGAGCCATAAGACACAGTTCAATATCTTCTTCAGCTTCGATTTCCATGAATGCGGCTTCATCATCAGATGATTCCATGAACAGTTATTCATTGCTTGTGCAATCGGATAGTTCTCCGGCAATATATGTTGGGATAAAATTTAGTATGATAAGAATTGAAGATCCCAAAACCCCTAGCTGAATGATGAACCTTGTATAATGTAATAGCTTAGTTGAGTTCAGCATGTTAGGAACTCACTAGGCTAGCTAGAGTTCAGTAGCTAATAGGATTCAGTAGATCATCTATTGTTCAGCCAAAGAACTTAGCATCAGGAACTCTGTTGGGAATGTTATAACCCACTGAATCTACAAATGAATTCGAGCCAAGAGCTTAAATCTCAGAAGAATGGAAATAGGAAACAATTCAGTAAAAGGTCTGAGGAATCAGAGGAAGTCAACTCAGCATGCTATTGGAGTTCGAACAAACCACACCTACTCTCTAACCTCGACCAATGAGAAGCAGCCTGTACTGCAACTGCTCTAACACAAAGCTGCTTCCTATACTAAAAAAGAGGGAATCTCTACAGTAACATTCAAAATGAAGATGGTCATTTTCCTTGTCGTTTTCAACACGTATCTAGACTCCCTCCACGGATCTATTCATACGTCGAGACTATAAATAGAAAAGAGTCTTCATGCAGAGAAGATAATGGGAACACAAGCATTCTAGCGAACAACCACTCTAGCAAACTCAAAGTCGAACCAAGCGAAGAACTTGCATATAGAGAGATCATTTCTAGTTCTTCATTCTAGAGTTTCATCAGTTCCCTTTCTCTATTCTAAGCTAGCTTATTGTAATATCACTAGCTTAGAAAACTTGAAGGAGTTCAGCTTTCTGAACTGTTCTTATTGTAAGAACTCCTTCATAGTTTGAGAAAATCAAACCTTCATGTTTGAAACTGTAAAGTCACTACGACTACAAGTTGATATATGTCCAGCGCACAGATCAACTGAGACTTGCTCATTACAAGCAAACAAGACTGTATTTGTCCAGTGCACAGATCAACTGAGACTTGCTAAATATAGACTAAATTCAAGGACTCCTGCTTTGTTCAGGATAGTGGACGTAGGATCTTGTGTATCCGAACCACTTTAAAAATTACTTGTGTCGATTTTATTATTGCTTGATTGATGTTCATAATGCATAAAATTGACTTTTAATCAATCAACATAAAACGGGTTTTCGAACTGAGACGAACATATTTTGGGCCTACACTTCCACACACAATATCTGATACTGAACTAGTGTTCACTGACTGAAGTCAGTAGATAGGACTCAGTAGAAGGATACTCTGCCCACGCGATCCAGAAAGTTTATTTGGCCAACTAACTAGTTCAGTAGCATTGACTTTTACATTCAGGTGTATTCACTCCCCCCCCCCACACACACACACCGAAGGCTCATCTCTAGACCAACAATTGGTATCTGAGAAGTGTTCTTCTGATCATCGTTTTCTAAAAACTAGTCTACTCGAATAGATCCTGAAAAACCATTTTCTTTGCACTGGAATCTCTTCATATTATCTTATACCATATTCTTCAAAATGTCTATATTTCAGGTATAAGGACGGTACCCATGTTTTTAGTAAAAACCTACGCGCTATGGCGTGTAAGGATGAGGCGCACTTAACGTCGCTACATGATAGCATAACTGACGTCCTGGAGAAAGGACCCATTGTTCCGATGGTTGACAGCGTCAAGCTTGCAACCGTAGCAGCAATAGGTGCCAGAACCGATGTGAAGGTTCCCAAGGAAAAGAGCTTCGTTACACCAGAAGAGAGAAAGATGCACAACCTTAACCGAGTTTCACGTAACCCAATACTGACTACGCTCAGTGATGCATACCTCGGGAGGGTGCACGACTGCAAAACTGCAAAAGAGCTCCGGGATTCTCTCACAGTACTGAGCCAAGGAACTCCACAAATAAAAAAAACTGGAGTTGGAGCTGCAGAAGCTCGAGGCGTTTGCAAAGATACCCGGAGAGTCGATTGAAGATTTCAGCGTCCGATTCACGAATCAAATCAACATCATCAATGGGCTGGGAAAAACATTCAGCAACACACAAAAATTCTAAGGGCTCTCACTAGGCCCAAGTGGTACTGTTTTGTTTGCGAAGAACTGACTTAAGTTGTGTTACTCCTGATTATATATTTTCAAAACTGAAAGCAGAGGAGTTTGAGTTTAATCTTCCGCCTACCCCAAGTGTAGATACTGTAATGCCAATGGATCATACATATAAGGAAACTACCATATATGCTCTTGTAGTAATTGATGACTATTCAAGATACACATGGTGATTTTCGTCGCCAATAAGTCTGACGTCAAAATCAAACTGCTGAAACTACTGAAATAACTGAGTGTCGAGAAGGATATCAAGATTCAATGAATACGCGCTGATCGGGGAACAGAGTTTCTAAACTCAATGATGAAAGACTTCTGCGAAGCTGAAGGGATTCAACATGAAACCTCAGCAGCACGTACACCTCAATAGATCGATCATGCTGAAAGAAAGAACAGGACACTCAAAGAAGCAGCAAGAACGCTACTCGCAGATTCAGGTTTACCTTCAAAGTTGTGCAGAAGCTACTGACACAACCTGCTATACTAAGAATCGGTCTTTATTGACTCAGATGCACATGAAGATACCATATGAATTATGGAAAGGGAGAACACCTTCTCTTTCGCATTTCCATATCATTGGTTGTTCGTACTTTATCCACAATAATGGAAATGATTAGTTAAAGGTCTTCGATAGAAAGTCAGAACAAGGGGTACTCTTATGATACTCCGGGGTCAGCAAAGCTTTAAGGGTCAGCAAGCCCCCATGTTGTATTTAACGAATTTACTTCTGAGAACAGGCAACAAAACTCTCAGCAAGATGCTGAAGAAGTCAGCAGCAAGCTATAGGATCTAAGCTTGAACGATAAGATAGAAAAGCTCCAGCATTGTTGGGATGATGATTCAGATGATGAAATTCAGAACCAACCAACAGGCAATGTAGCTAAACCGATTTATTCTTCTGAACAAAATCAATCCAAGGTAACTCAGGTCGATGAAGAAACCCCAGTGGTAACTAAGACCTCTACTGAGAATAGCAACTCAGGGGGAACTACTAATGTTCCTAAGTTGAATGCTCCTGAACCTGGTGGTTCAGTAGATCCTAATCTTGTTACTGAATTGCTTCAAGCACAAAATAGTACTATGGACATTCCTAATCCGACTATCTGGGCAGAATCAGTTTCGGAAGAAGTAACAAGACACCGTCGTTCTTGGTTAGATGCTCATACTTCATATCGTATAATCGGAGATCCATCAGCAAGCATTAAGACAAGATCCAGATTCAGTCAAGGAGAAAGCGCTATATGCACCTGTTTCTTGTCTATTGAAGAACCTCGATCGATTGAGGATGCACTGAATGATGCTGATTGGATCATTGCTATGCAAGAAGAGCTCAACTAATTCACTAGAAACGACGTTTGGGAGCTTGTTGACAAACCCAGGCAGCAACATGTTATAGGAAGAAAGTTGGTCTTCAAGAACAAACAAGAAAACAACGTCATCGTCATGAATAAAGCTTGACTAGTTGCCAAAGGCTATTGTCAATTTGAAGGGATAGACTTTGATAAAACGTTCGCTCCAGCTGCAAAGTTGCAAGCCATTCGTATGTTCCTTATGCAAGTCATCAGCAAGTCACAGTATATCACATGGACGTTTAGTCAGCTTTCCTGAATGGCGTGCTGAAGGAAGAAGTTTATGTAAAACAGTCTCCCGGCTTTCAGCAGGGACATCAAGTATACACACTCAAGAAAGCTCTGTATGAGTTAAAACAAGCACCTAGGGCTTGGTATGATGTTGGGATTTTGTATACTACAAGCAAGTTTTATGCTTGTATACAATGTGTTTTTGTCCTTACCACTATTTTATTCTCCTATATATATATATATATATATATATATATATATATATATATATATATATATAGGGTATGGATCTAGAGAGATCCAACCTTTAAAAGAGATAAGAGAACCGATCCTAAGCGTTGATCGGTTCTAATCTAATGGACAATATCAATCCCTTCTTTCTTTTTTTAAAAAAATAAAAAATAAAAAGGGCCAAATGGGTATAAAATTGGCAATAAGATTTGGAAGGTAGAAAACATTTCCAAAAACGTTTCATCCAAAATTTCTCTCCATTCCACACCACTTCCACACCTCCATTCTCTCTCTCTCTCTCTCTCTCTCTCTCTCTCTCTCTAAAATCAAAAACATCCCTAGCCTAAATCCCGTCGATTTCTCTCATATTTATGTTGTTCCATCTCAATTCCACAGATCAATTTCGCTCTCCTCGTTCTTATCGGTCTGCGTCGTTCTTGGAGGTCTGCGTCGATTTCTAACCTAACCATTGCTAGGTTTCAACTGCGTTCGAAGAAATTGGAGAAAAGTAGACCGTATTTGACGAATTAAGAGGTATGTTTCTTCTTTTTTATTGTTATTTTCGCTTACCCAACGATTAAATTGTGGTTCTGAGTTTTGGTTTCTGAAAACCGCATCTATTTTGGGCGATATTTCTGCAAAGCTTCGTTTATGCTTGCGTGCGGATATTTTGTTGTTTGCGTGCGGATATTTTCGTTTACCCATCGATTTAATTGTTTTGTAAAAATATATCTGGTGGATTGGCTTGAGATTTAGGTTTTTTTGTTTCTTTTGAGTACGATTCCATATACTGATTTCCGGCCTCCAATATTGATTTTGAGTATGGACGCAGATATTCAATTTTCTGCATTATTAGGTGTAATGTTTTCATACTATGTTTGTGTCTCATCATATTATTGCGATGATAATATGAGCATATATTTTGTGTATATTTGCATAAAATATGCATTGCATAAGCACGAAAATATAGAAAATGTTTATGTGAGCATAAAATTTGTCTAGTTTGTTGTTCTGTGAATCACTTTTCTATATATGCATAAAGTTTACACTATGTATGCATAAATTATTTATTGTATAAGCATAAAAATATTTAACTTGGAATTATAATATTTTGTGTATGAATTGCGATTAGGTAAGCATAAAAATATAACTTTGTGTGCATGAAATCCGTTTGTTGTGTGCATAAAATCCACTGGGTAATGTGCATAATAAAATAACATGGTTTGCATAAAATCCCATTTTTGTATGCATAAACTACGTTAGTCATGTGTATAAAATGTGTTATAATTGCAGGCGGTTCAAGCGGGAAAGGAAAGAGGAAGAGAACCAAAGAGCGAAAGAGGATGTTCCTTTAAAAAAATCTTTTGGTATATTAAAGTATTGTGGAAAACAATGTAGTGAAATACATCTTTTGGTATATTAAAGTATTGTAAGTTATGCATTCATAATTCGATCATATGCCAAAAACATTTGGGGAGTTTGCAGATATATAAACAATCTTGTGTGCATGAAAGTTTTAATATTGGTATGCACACCCTTTTTTTTCGTGTGCCTTTTTTTATAAGCGTAAGCATAAAATATTTTATATATTAGCATAAAAATATGAAATAGTAAGCATAAATTTTTTGTCCATACGTCCATATTATTTTGGATTTTTGTGCATAATTAATATTGGTGGTGTGCATACTTGATCGAAAGGTTAGCACAAAAAGATTGAGTCAAATGAAAAAAATGTGTGCATAACTTGATCGAAAGGTTAGCATGAAATTATATACTTGTGTGCATGATTTTTGAGAAAGGTAAACAGAAATCAAATTGTAATGGAAAAATATGATAAATATGAATTATTTCTTGAAGGGGGGACTTCTATCCATAAAAATCTGCATAAATTCACCTAGAATATAATATACATAAACTATTAATCAGAAAATAGGAAAACACAAAAATCGAATAAAACAAACGAAATGAGCAAAATTGCCCAAGAACAATGAAGGCTCATCCAAAATCAATCTTTATGCGTACACATCAGATTCATTCTAACAAAAGAAACAATCGGGGTCAAAAGACACACGACTCTGTCATTCCGATTCGGACATGCATGGAAAGTTAACAAGATGAGCATAAACACATAACATCATGAGCATAAATATGTAAAACTCGAATATGGCAGCGAAAATGGGTGGAGAGAGAAAATCTGAAGTTGAATTAAAAGAAGAGGAGTTTACAAAAATACCCTTAATGAGCTATATTTTCTCCTTTTTGATTTATTTTTAAATGCTTTTGAGGATAAATGAGAGCCTTAGATTTGTGAAATGAAGGGACGAGATCGGTTCTCGTATCTCTTTTAAGAGTTGGTTCTCATAATATCCATTCCCTATATATATATATATATATTGTAATCCTTTATCCTGTATAAAAGTTAGATTTGTGTAGTGTGTCAGGTATCACAGAAGACTACACGAATTGGTTCAACTGACAAGATATAAACAATTATCACAGCTGAGACAACTTCAGGATAAGTTGTCGCTTTAAGCTGCAGTTTATATAAGAAGTGGTTTGTCTTGGCTGTTTGTCTTTACTGGTACACTTAAGGTAGTGTATTGATGGATCACAGTGAGATGTCTTCTCCTAACTGACCTTAGTGGAGAACCAAGTTCTCGGTGACTTAGTTGGTCTTAAGCTTGGTAAGACTTCAACTGAGAACATTTAGCTATCTATCACTTTGACCTACTATGGTAAACGTCATCGCGACCGGATCTACGTATCTTGGGTGTTAGTAGTTATTCGTGTCTCAGACTGGTTGTATATATCTTGCAACCGTATCCTACTAAAATAAGTTGATAATATCCCCTGAGGAACTCGAAAGGATTTGCACACTAAACCCGACTGGTTGATTAAGTTCAGGTGTGTTAATGAGGTCGAGTGGTACTACTCAGGAATATAATAAGATTTTAATTAATTGAAGTTGTCAGTGAGCTTAATTAATTAACGAATATTTCTATCTTAAATACGGGGATCGATTAAGTCTAAAATACAAGCCCTTGCTCAATTTGGGATAAACGGGTAAGTCAGCATGGATTCTCTAGTGGAATGAATCTGTGTTTATTAATTAATTTTGCTATGGGCTGAGCATAGATAATTAATTAATTTGAGGCACTGCTTTATTTCTTGTATTAGATCCCTGATTTGGCCCAATTAGTTGTCTAGTTATTTATTGCCTCTCAGAAATCATTATTAATAGATTAATGTATTTTTACATTATTTAATAATGCTATCTATCTGTAATTAATTGGCTGAGCCAATTAATTAATAAATATTAGTAGCACAATAGATTAATTAATTATATTATGAGTTAATTATGTAGAAGCCCATTAGGGATATACTTAAATTAATGTGCTACAAATATTAATATAATATTGGCTCTTGAAGCCTATATATATTAGTATTCTGCTCATAATCAGAACACAATATACACATACTCACACGTTATACACGTTTGAGAGAAAGACATAAATCTTAATTTTCTTCAGTTCTCTGACCACCCAGATGGAAAAAAGGTCGGGACACAGATCAGAAGATCTGAAATATGAGCAACAATCAGAGCTGCAACAACATACGCGGAAGAAGGTATATTTCTTGCTCTCTATATTTCCTTCAATTGGTATCGGAGCGAGGTTTAAGCTCTAATTGTTGCTTTTAGGAGTATGTTTAGGGTTTATTTCCATCGTTATCGGGCTATTTTTCGTGTTTGGGGCGGCCTGTGAGCCACTATTTTGATCCCGATGTACCTTTTTATCGTGAGAAAATCCACGAGTAGATTATAGGGCCAATGTGCTTTATTTTATCATTTATTATACTCTATTTTTGGTCCGGGAGGCACGAAAACTGAGGCGGAGAAGAAACCTTAAATTCGCCGAAAATCCTAGTTTGACTAAGGTTCCGCCTCATCTTGCAACGGCGATTCCCGGCGTGTCCAGCGTCAGATCAACGATCGTCTTGAAGCATTGGATTCCTCGTCTCACGGGCTTCGTGTCGATAGGTCGTATGGGATCATCTGATCCCGGATGCAACCGGAATCGACGTCAGAAGTTCACTGCTCACCATGAATTTTTCCGGCGACAAATTCAAAAATTGAGGGAAATTGATGGACGATTTCAGCTGGAATTCGCTCATGGTGGCCGAAAATCGTCCAAGGAACATTACCCATTAATCCATTAAACGAATCGCGGATCGAAAAGAGGCAATTTCGCAACGGCGGAGCCGACAGCGACGGGTTGCGTGACTCGCTGAATTCCGTCGCGGTGGCAGAAATTGGCGGCTGTTTTACACAGCCTAGACGTCCGTGAGACGTCTAGAAGGGATGGGGCCGTCGTGGACGGCCGGACGTGGCGGCAGGAGGCGGCGGCCGCCGCGCGCGGCGACGGGCGCAGATAGCGCGTAGCCGCGTGCGGTCCGAACGCAATTCCGACGACAACGCTGGCCAAGGATGAGCGGCGAGGCCGCGACCGACCCCCCCTGTCAATAGCGAGCTGCAGTGCGGCCAAGCGGGGCGGCGGCGGCGCGTTTTCGTGAGGAAGAAGGAGGTTAACGTCAGCCCTTGCGTTGCTGACGTCAGCCCTAGCTGACGTGGCCCTAGAGCTGACTCAACACCTGACGTGGCTGACGCGTGGATGCTAGTCTGATGGCGTGGCGCTGATGCAGTTTTTGCGGTTCTAAGATTTTCTAGAATGAAGAGTTGTATTTGATCGGGCTTTGTAATAGATAGATTTAATTTTTATTTGTGTTTTTTAAGCCCGATAACGACATTTTAAATTTCCTATTTGCGCATTTATTTATTATTATGCTTTAGCACGTGATTAGATGATTAATTGCGCTTAGAAAAGCATGTAAATAGGATTTAAGTCGTTTTCAAGCATATTTATTTTTCGCAAGCACGTTTTATTATGTGCATTTAGAAATTGCATGCTTTAAGATTTATGTATTTTTAGGATGAATCGGAATAAACCTTTTGAATAAAAAGACTAAGCAATCTTAAATTAAGCGTTTAATTAGATTCTATTAATTTGGATATTAAACACTTAATCGGACCTCCATTAATTGGACTCTACACGAAAGTAGTAAAATTATTTGAGTAAACATCCACCTGCGTGGCTTGCTTGCATCTTTGCTACATTCAAAATTTGCATTCCACAATAATATTTCGGGCAAAAATTGGGTTGATTTTTTTAGTAATACTTTTTCATAAAATTTATCTTGGGATACAGTGGGGTACTAAAGATTTTGAGAGAAGTGCTCGGCCAATTTGAATTACCAAACAGTTGGTAATTAATCTACTAAATTTAGGACGCCCGAGAGTATTTAGAATGAAGCTCATGGAAGACATTTAGAAAGAGAAAATTGAAAGTGATTTGAAAATTAGATTTTCTGAACCTCATTTTCTATTGAAGAAGATTGAAGAGTTAGCTCATATATAGAAAAAATATAGCTAAATCCTTTACAAAAAATGTGAAATGACTGAAGTGGAAAGGAAGAGATTTTTTTTAAATATATGGTAGATGCAGCTCATTTTCCCTACGGAGAGGAAAACTTGATTTCTGCTGGCAATTTGGAAATTAATAAAAAAAAATTATTCGGTTGATGGGGGTGTTGAGTCCTACATAGATGAAAATAATGTACACGTAGAAGAAATTGAGAAAAAAGGATATTATTATTCAATATATATATATATATATATATTTTTCTTACAACCTGCACCACGACGACATGCTTGTCTTCCACAACATAACTTATAAAAAATTAAAATACTACATACTTGTAAATTTAGTTCGCCAAACTCCGACATAGGAATTTCAACAATATATCAAAAGCTCTCATAGTATTAAGCTACATTTTGATGCATTAAATTATATTTCACTCTAATTGGCCGGGCACCGCGCAAGTGCGGGGCCAATTTTCTAGTAAAGATATAAGATAATTAACATGTGATGCCTCCTATATTTTATATCGATTAAATCTTTTCCATAAGTAGAAAGCAGGAAAAGGACAATATGCGGCTCCTCTCACATAATACAACAATTCTGTTGAGACTCCAACATCTCTGGAGACCTGCAACAGCAATAAGAACAAACTGATCACCAATTCTCCAAAGTTAAATCAAGAAATATATGGAATTTGAAGAAGAACTAGATACAACCACAAGCATGATAAATACTCTCTTCCCATAGATATAGTCCACTTTCTTTTGGGCACGATTTTTAAGGAAATTAGTTAATATATGTAGAGTTGTTTAAAGTTGTGAATCCTTAAAAAAAAAAGTGCTTGTAATAAATTGTCCAAAAAAGGAAATTGAACTATTTCAATGGGACAATCGGAAAAGGAATACTAGATTAAATCTATGGGATGGAGGGAGTATAAAACAATTGGACCCCAAAATCCTAACTCAGACTAAAGCATGATAAACATAAAAATGGAATTTCTCTTACTCATGTAAAATGATCAAGTTACACCAAACTAGTGGACTCATACAGGGCTAAAAAGGAAATTTAAATGTACTTACAATTGTCCAAAACTTGATAGATCAAAGTCTGGAGCAAGCTCTTGCACAATATCATTCGGTGGTTGACCACACTCTTGCATTTTCTGCATAAGCTCAACAATCTTGTTGAAATTTTCAGGCTCAGCTTCATAAATTTGATTAAGATATTTTATAAACCCGTACTGACGGGAATATCGGGCATACTCTTCATCTGTGAGCTTAGCTTTATTCTCCTCCAACCATGTTGGATAGCGTTCACCAATTTCTTTCATGGGTTCATGAAGGATTTCCTTGGACAGGAGCTGTTGCATCATTGTTTCTACAATCGACTCCATATCCTGCAAATAAGCCCAAAAGTCAGGTATCACTCTGAGATGAAGTAGCAAACAGATAGAGAAACGTGAAATGAAATATCATGCATGCGATGTTGTCCCCTCAAATAACCAGGGAGCATGCTAAAGAAAAGAAAAGTGAACAAGGAAAATAGAAGATATAGACGAAAATAAACAGAAATAAGCAGGAAGATATGACGAATGTTCAGGAGAAATGACCTCACTATCTACTTGTAACCATATTGAACACTCTGTAAAGCTATCGGACATCATTATATTTATTTTCCTCATCTATAACAAATCTAATATATACCAGATTCATACAAGCTATCGGGTGCATGAAGTTTTGTGGAAAAGCTACAACAAGATATTATGACAAGTTTCTGATAATTGACACCTATAGAAACTGTAAAATCCAAAGAAGCACCTATGAACATCACCTTCTGCCTACCTTAATGCATAGTCGACACCTCATACATGTAGTCACATATCTCACAATCAAGCATCTATGCATATAAGAAAAAAGTAAGGGCATTCATTAGACTCGCGGTCAGGCTGGAGCATAATTTATAGTGTTTCCATGTTTGCTAAAGTCATTAAAAAAAAAAGAAAAAACAAATCTTAAATT
Source organism: Lavandula angustifolia (assembly GCA_028984105.1). NCBI lineage: Eukaryota > Viridiplantae > Streptophyta > Magnoliopsida > Lamiales > Lamiaceae > Lavandula > Lavandula angustifolia. The sequence goes on along the minus strand of CM054814.1, from coordinate 25,625,018 downwards.
GATGGGAGAACACCTAAAGATCCTCATCACAGAGTTTGTCCCGGTGTAACAAGGAATAACAAACCCAGAACACCATAGTTATCCAATTGACTGGCATCACAAGTATACTCACATGCCAAAGGTATGAGTTGCAACTTAACATCTTGCTCAATTCTTCTATCCACTGACCTTAAGACATAAGAACCCACTCACCAGATCCTAATAATTCATAACAACGAAAAGATATTCATGCATCAGAAACAACCTACAAACAATTTCAAATGTGAGCCACTGATAAATTCTGCAACCAAGAACAACTAGAGGTCAAGGAAGAGGAGAGGGTTGGGTCAAAGGCAGAACGGAATACAAAGAATGAGACCACCCCTGTTCATTTTTTTGTACTACAGTAGACTAGGTAGGTTATTACTTATTAGTGCATATTTCATCTTTTATTGCCCTTCAATTAAAGTTGTAAGTCAGGGACGAAATGCGAAAAAGACCCTCTATACAAATGGAGCACTTCTCATTTTGGACAGACTATAAATGAAAATATTATCATTTCTTCTCACAGTTTTATCTGAAGGCTCACGCGATTCGACAATTCTTTCAGGTTGTATCAGCCAGACTAGTTGAACCCGTTATATATGATCATACAACCAGTGTCGTAGCACATAATAGCATATATATGTGTGCCCTACCAACAAATCAATGGCATTGTTTACTAAGAAATAGACAAGGGAAGGTGCCGGACAATAATTTGCCAATTAGCAGAATTGTCTAGTTAAATAATTCTATTGTAAATGAATTTCTCACTATTAATGTTACTAGAAAGCGTTAGAGCCTTTTTGACATTATAAAAGAAGAAAAAGGTTAGAACTTGATTAGAATTTATACGTACATTTATTTTCTGATTTCAATAATTAAAAGCTGTTCTAAAATTTTAACAGAAACTACTCCAGATTCGTGATCATTTTATATTCCTCAAGAATCCATCAACAGTTGGGTTCAACACAAGAATTTCAATTGAACAGAATGAAATTTAGAACTGAACTTATCAAATAACAAAAAGAGGAAAGAAAATCCAATAAGTAAAAAACCATAAACTAAACAAAATTTAGTAAACGACACAAACCTGTGAGCCTGCAAGCTCCTCAAACTGCTTGACCCAATCCTCCATCATTGCATCTCCACCAAAACCTTCCCCAGCCATTGGGGGTCGAGGCCCAGACACTGATTCCAACCCTTTCACGGCCTCTCTGGTTTGCTCCCTCAGCTTATCAAGCGCCTCAGTAATATGGGATTCTTGCGTTGGTGGTGCTACCTTTTGTACTTTACCCTTTTTCTTGACCTTCAAATCAGGCAACCCCATCCCTAACCCTTGAACATTCCCACTAGTCAATGTACCACCCGTTTGCTTGTTCTCTCCATTTTTTTTACCATTATTGTCCGCACCTCTATAATCCGTCCACAAAACAAATGACTCAAAACAATATAGATATAAATTATATAATACAACCCTCAGAAATCCCAGCCCGGAACTAAAATGTAAAGCACAACCCACTTGCTGCTACTACTACTACTACTACCACCACCACCACCACCACCACCATATTACACACAAACAACAAGAACATGATTCTGGAGAGGGAAAGATTAAAGATTGTACCTTAGAGCAGAAGAGGTGAGATTAAGGCTCTGGAAATCATCCAAAGCGCCTGAAAATCGTTTCAATGTTCATTCAAATAGATAAAAACAAAGAAGAGTAAAAAAACAAAAGAGGGGATTATTTCTCTTACTGTCGAGAAGTTGGTCCAAATCGTCAGAATGGTCTGCCATTAAAATTCTTATTCTTGCTTGAACTTCGGCTTTAACTAATTCTGAATCGCCCCGTTTATTGCTTCTACTTACAAGATCAATCAGGGGCAGACCCAATAAATCTTAAGCACCTTGGGCTACACCGACCTCTGCGAAAGAAATTGTACATATCACAATTTATCTTTACTGAAGCAACAAAGATACAAATGACAATGAAATTTATCTACATTCGACCAATAAAATATTTAAAACAATGCATACAAATGCAACATATGTGAAGACTTTTCAAAAACCTATTAATTCAAAGATTCTATTAATTCAAACACCATACCATAACGAACATACAAATTCAGAAACCAAATCCCAAACAAGATAGCTATCAAAGATGTTATCAATGAAACTGTTCTGAAGTATATATATAAAACTTCAGAATCACGGGATACAACATGAATCGCCAACAACAGTGCACCTAAGAAATCATAAGAACAGCAAGAAACCTTGCATAGTGGAATCAAACGATGATTAGCATAACAATTTATCCATCACTTCAATAGAAACACAATTCGGTTTTGCCCTTTTCCAAACGCACAAACCCAACATGCAAACTATTTTCTTAAGCTCAATTAGAACAGAAATAAAAGAACCAACCAACCTGCGCGTTCCAGTTCGAGGCTTCGAGCAATTCGACCAGAAATTTGAGAGCAGATGCAGATTTAGGGTTCGAAATGATGAACGCGTTTACTGGGAGGTACAAACAGTAATGAGCATAATCAAAGCTTCGAGACTTCGAGTAAGGCTTTGAGCGAGCAGTTGGAGCAGATCTTAAGAGTTGAGACAAATCCGATTTCGAGCAGGCTAGGCCGGCCCTGAGGGCGGGCAAGCATGGGTGACCGCCCCGGGCCCAAAATACCAGGACCTCTAATTTATTTTTTTGGATAATAGTAATAATTTAGGACAATAGATCGGTTGGGAATCAATGTAATTGGTACCAGTTATCGGTTAATTGATCTCAAAAAAGTCAAAAGATGCATCCCAAAGTCCCCTTCGGTTTATGGTTAGCCAAATACCGAACTTGATTTGGTTAACCGAGTTCTGTATTCAATTATATTGCAAAAACCGAAAATAATGAGTCTGAGTCTGATCAGATTCTAATTCTAATGCTTCATTGAGCTGATTAAAATACATTCCAATAAAGAAAATATTACATTCATCAATGATAAACCTTGATTCTTTTATGCGTTCTTCCAACATCAATCCTAAACAATTATCCCCCAAAGAGTTTTTTTTAGCAATTACACAAAAATATCTTGACCTAATTCACATAATGTTGGTCTAGAGACGTGCTTTAGGTGTTGAGAGGGGGGAGGGGGTGAATACACCTGAATACAAATTCAAACTCAGAACGCGAAACTCAGCTTTAGTTTAATATTGCTACTGAACTTTGTCAGTTGGCAAGATATACTTTCTCGATCGCGTAGGCAGAATATTCTCCTACTGAGTACAGTCCCACTGACTTATGTCAGTGAACAATAGTTCAGTACAAGAGTTGTGTGCGGAAGTGTAGGACCTTAAAATAAACGTCTCAGTTGAAAACCCCTTTTTATGCTAGTTTGATTAAAACTCACTTGGATGCTGAATGAACAGTTAAATCAATGCAACAGTTAAAAACAACACAATGATTTTTAAAGTGGTTCGGATACATAGGGTGCTACGTCCACTGTCCTGAACTGAGCAGGAGTTCTTGTATTAATTATACTGAGCAAGCATCAGTCGATCTGTTCACAGGAAGATTCTAACTTGTTTGCTTATACTGAGCAAGCCTCAGTCAATCTGTACGCTAGACAGATATCTACTTATAGTCGTAGTTATTGTACAATTCTTAACCGTTTAAGGTTAGATTTTACCCAACTAGGAAGGAGTTCTTACAAGTAAGAACAGTTCAAAAGATATGAACTCCTTCGAGGTTCTAATCTATTGATTTTACAATATGCACACTTAGATAGAGAAAGGGAACAATAATTCTCTAGAGAGAAGAACTAAAAAGATATCTAGAGTCTATAAACAAGTTCTTCACTTGTATGTTGATTGTAAGTTAGCTAGAGTGTTTGAGCTTTGATCGCTTTGGTTCTCGGTGTCTTTCTGCATGAAGACTCTTCTCTGCTTATAGTCTTCGATTTGTGAATGGATCCATTGGAGGGGTTCTAGCCACGTGTCGAATAGGACAAGAAAAACGGCCATAAATAATTTGAACGTTGAGTAGAGGCACTGTAGAGATTTCCTGTTTTTCCGACTAGGAGCATCTTATATAGCAAAGCCGGTAAGGCGTTGTCGGCTCCTTATTGATCGAGGTCTGTGAGAGTTGATGAGGCTTATTCAAACTCAAAGTACGATGATTTGACTTCCTCTGAATCATCGGACCTTCGCCTGATTGTCCTCTACGACATTCGTCTGAACACTTCAGTCGCTGGCTCGATTTCCTTTGCAGATTTTGTTGGTCATTGACAGACCAACTGACTTCCTCGATACTGAGTTCTTCGGCAGACTGCAGAATCTTCTGCTGAATCTACACCTACTGAGTTCTAACAGCTGAACTCATCTAAGCTATTACAATATCGAAGGCCCATCATTCAGCTAGGGGGTTTGGGATCTTCAAATCTTATCATATAGACTCATCCCTACATATAATTTCTCCGGTTCTCCCTATTCATTCAATTTCCTATTATATATACTCATATACTATTTATTAAACTTTAAAATTGATAGAATCATATAAATTGACAATTTGCCATAATAAATCAAGAAACAAAAATTATAGTTATACAGAAAGAAAATCCACCTTGTGTACGACAACAAGGGGCAGAAGATGATGATGTACTCAGCGTCCTATTCTAACTTGAGTAATTTGTACACTTTTCGGCGCCGATATGGCAGAAGGGGAGGGTCGAGGGGCTGCGGGCGACTTAATGCTTTACGGCATGGTGGAGGGGTCAGGGGAGGGTGTCCAATAGGCGGTGCCGGCGTGGCGCTGTACGTGGGGAGGGTGGCGGAGGGGCGGCAGTTCTGGGATGCTGGGCAGAAGATGGAAATCGGGAAGGGGTGACTGCGGGCGGTTGACACTTGTGATGTGAGATTTTTGATGAATCAGGATGGGGACTACATGCCCTAAATTAATTTTAGCATTTCGATACTACGATATCAATACATACCGAATCCCAATCCTCATTTAGATCAAAATTTTTAATTTTATATTATTATTCATTGTTCACTTAAAAACTTAGTCTTTTAATATTTGAAAAAAATGTTTTTATTTGAAAATAATTTAAATTTAGAACTTCATCGAAACACAATTTCTTCAAAACACTCAATTGTTTGTTTAAAAAATAAGTCGATTAGTTGTTAGTTTTTATTCATGCAAAATTATCAATAGTACATGTAACATGATCAAAATAAAATATATCTAATTAATTATTTTATAAGTCGCTTTCATATGTGAGAGAGAGACAATCGTTTGTGTTGCATAATATCACAAGATAAAATACGATAAACTTATATATATATATATATATATATATATATATATATATATATATATATATATATATATATACACACACACATATATGGAGTGGTTCCCGTGTGAACAACACTTATCCTGTGAACGTGTGAACACTGCACTTTAAAGACAAACGTATTGCACTTTCAAGGTAAATATACAGCACTTTAATACTGCACCTTACGTACTGCACTTAAATATAAATGTATTGCACTTTAAGTATTGTACTTTAAAATTCAATATCTTTACCTTTAAAGTGCAGTACGTTTGTCTTTAAAGTGCAGTGTTCACGCGTTCACACGATAATAGGCGGTTCACATTTGAACCTCCTCATTCATATATATATATATATATATATATATATATATATTTGGAAATGGATCATATGAGATCCTAATCTCAAAAGAGATACGAGAACCAATCTCGTCCCTCCATTTCGTAAATCTAAGGCTATCATTTTATCCCCAAAAGGCATTTAAAATTAAAGCAAAAAACGAATAATTCACCTCATTAAGGGCAAATATTTAATCTTTCTCATTTCTTTTCCCTATCAGATTTTTTGCCCGTTTCATAATCGGCCAATCTCAGCGAAAACACAGTGGTTCCCAAACTTCATTCTCAGCGGAAAGAAAGTCTCTCGATTTCAAATCGACGAATCTGAAGTCGATTATTTTTCGTGGGTTTCAAAGTTCTATGTTTCTTGCATGATTTAAGCTCGTTTTCCCAGTTGATTTATCTAGATTATTGCCGATTTTGAAGATTCATTTCTGCATATTTTTTGGTTTTTTCGGATTTTCCTGCGAACGTAAGAATTACTTATGGTTTTGGAAAAATTGTAGTTCGATATTTGTGGAATGATTTGTTGGGTTCCACTTCTTTATGCTCTTTCTCATTTTATGCAATTTTTTTAGAGATTTATGGATTTATAGGGTAGAAGCCCTTTTTTGTGAATAGGGTTTCTATACTTGATTTATGAGATGTATGTATGGATGAAGTATTGTTGTTCTGTTGTAGAATCACTATTCCCATTTCATTTGTATCCGTAAATTCAATGTTCATGTATATATATTTATTAGTTTATGCTGATACTGTGCAACATTCATGCTTGCAGTTTGTTGAATGGCTGAATCGTTACAGTCAATTGTGTCTCTTGAATTCGATGAATCAAGAAATATCAAATTGATGATGAAGGCGGTTCAAGTAGTAAGCTTAACTAAAACACGTTTGAAAGTTTTTATGGCTCACATATCCCTCAAGATGTCGAGGTTATGCCACCAGATCAAGTAAAAAACAAGGGCTCGGGCAGTAGAATACAGTATAGGAAGGAGGCGGCATTGCGTGCTAAGTTGAAGCCTCAGAGGATGTGTCGGAAATGCAACCAGATGGGACATCACGATTCAAGAAACTGCCCTAACGTTAAGGATGTTGAAGATTCGTCTTAAGCTTTTATGCAGACCTTAGTAGAGACATATGCACTGAATGTTAGAATTATTTGGACTAATTTTTATTAACAGAATCCCTTTAACTTTTTGTTATCTTATTTTCATGCATACGAAAGTTTATTTTTATGCACGTGTTTTATGACTTTCATGCATATCTATTTTAGTGCTCAATTGCAACCTTTATGGTACTGATTATGTTAAAGGTTTTATATTTCATGCATACTGTATTGAATTTTCATGAATTTGTTTTATGACTTCATGCATATCTATATCTGTTCTCATGTTCAACCTTTATGTTACTGATTATGTTTAAGGTTTTATATTTCATGCATATCATATTGTATTTTCATGCTTATCCATTTTTTTGCATATCCATTTTTTTTTGCATATCCATTTTTTTTGTATTTTTTTTGCATATCCATTTTTTTCTACAAGTATGTTTATATATCTGCATAGTCCCAAATTTTTATTTGCATAAAAAATAAGTTATAAATGCATAACTTAGAATACTTGAATATACCAAAAGAAGTTTTCCACTGCATTTCTTCCACCACTTAATCCTTAAAAAACGTAAATACCATCATAAGTTCTAAGTTTTTCCTACGAAATTCTCCAAACCAAAGAGTCGCACAACCCAATATTCTAACTATCAAGCATTTCTTTGACACATTCTTTAGAATCAAGTTCATTCTCATCGGCATGACCAACCACCTCTAGTTCAACCGTCTCCTTCATTTTGTTATCATCGAAATTTACTATGCTCAAACAATACCGCATCCTCAAAAGCTTTATTTGCTTCACACATTTCCTTATAAATCCTGTGTCCCAGTTGATTAAATCACCCTTGAACGTCTCCATGTGTCTCATCAAATAAACTCATGCAAGAAATCATTCATATTTATCAATTAGTATTGTGGCAAAAATATTTATGCTTACCTTTCTCAAAATTTATGCACACTGTTAGTATTTATGCTCATCATGTTTAGCCTTTTTCCTTTTGCCCTTTTGCTGTTGGTCAGTAACATCCCCTATCTTCTTACCTTTTGCTTTGGCCGACAACTTGCCTTTCTCATCCACTTTCTTCTTCTTCGTCATTTCCTTCCCTTTGCTGTCTTTCACCTTCTACTTTTCTTTATTCACCAACTTTATTAAAGGAAGATCCTCGTCCGCTTGTGTTGTTCTCTTCCTCTTTTCTTTACCTCGCGATGTTCCTGCTTTTTTAGAATATTCACTTAGTATGCATGCAGTTTTTTCACTGAATTTATGCATATAACTATCATATTTCTTGCATATCAGTAGCAAAATTTATGCATACCAGTAACACATAAAACTTTTCAGAATATTTTCATTTTATGCATACGAATATCGTATTTTATGTTAACCATTACGTCTGTTTATGCTCACCACCCTAAATATTTATGCAGAAACAACATATATTATATGTACCAAAGAAATTTTAATTTATGCTAACGATTTCCTATGTTTATGCTAATATAGATATACTTTAATGCTGATGCGCAATAATCAAATATTCCTAATTTTATACAGAACAATATTTTCTTTTTCATGCATACGGAAACTCATTTTCAACCACATAAGACACATGATTCATGCTCATGATTCCTTGCAATAATGCTCGCAAACAATTATAATATGAAATAACTTCACCTAAGAAATCCAAAAATTACTAACCTGCGTCCATGGTAAAATTGTAGCAATCGATATGCGACTATCAATATTCGAGGCCTGAAATCCACAAACAAACCGTTTCCCAGCGTAGATTTAGTCTTAGTTAACTTAATCGAAAGTCTTTTCCCAAATGCTAAATCAACAAACCAATAACATTCCCATAATAAAAGGGTAAAACATTCCATGAGCATCAATTAGACAAATCAAAATAAAAGTCGTGGGTTTCGGTTTCAAAAGGGTTTAGGGTTTATGTAATCGGTAATCGGTTTCGGTTTACTAAAAAACACAAAATCATCCCCTTCTATATGGAGCAAGGTAGTCGGTTTCAAAAGGGTTTCGTTCACAACAACAATGTCTCCTCTAAAACACAAAATCACCCATGGGTAAACTAAATTAACAAACGAAAACATGAAACATACCTGAAATTTCGTCGATTAAGGGCATTTGTAGTCGATTTTCAACCAAAACACGAAACTACTATTTACGAAGATTATGCTTCTCTCTACAAAACTTTCTAGTTTGAGCGAATGGAAACGACAATAAAGAATGGAGGGAAGTTTGGGAGAAGTCGGAAGTTTGGGAGAAGTCGGTTCTCTTGATTATGGACGGAAGTTTGGGAGAAGTTTTGGAGTAGTCGTGCGCTGTTTTCGCCCAAAATGGAGAAACCAAAAACTGAAATTGTTTTGCCCGCCTACTTCCTATACCCCATTTCAAATTAAAATGTTTTTCTATGCCCAAAACACCCTTTCCACTATTTTTTTTAAAGATAGAAGGGGTTGATCTTGGCCATTAGATTAGGACCGATCGACGCTTAGGATCGGTTCTCGTATCTCTTTTGAAGGGAGGATCTCTCTCGAACCATACCCCATATATATATGGGTATGGTGCTAGAGAGATCCAAGCTTCAAAAGAGATACGAGAACCAATCGTGACCTTAGATGCATCCTAATTGAATGGCCAAGATGTTGGGAGATGATTCAGCAGTAGACTGTTTAGAAGATTTGGCTGATCCCAAAACCCTAACTTGATAGGTGAACCATTCCTTTGTAATAGTAACGCCTTGGTCTCTGAGAGATTCAGACTCAGTAGAGTTTCTTTCAACATGGTCCAGGCTCAGAAGTTCTGTCTGCTGTTCTCTCAATAGACTATCCGCCTCAGTACCATGGAGTGAAGACTCAGTAGTACTAGACTTAGCAAGAGCAGCATACTGAGAGGTGTTCAGATTCAGTAGTGCTGGACTCAGCAGGAGTAGCTTAATGAAAGAGCCAGTAGAACTAGACTCAGCAGGAGCAGTTCACTGAACTTAGAGTTGACCTTCAGTAGAGTTGGACTCAGCAAGAGTATACTATTGAATCCCAGGTCAGACTCAGCAACGGCCTGACAGTCTCCTTGATTGTCAGAAGGTTCTCAATGTTAAATCAGTAGAGTTGTCCGAGGTTGTACACATCAGAGAAGTCAGCTTCAGTATCTGCCTTGAAGTTTGAATGTCTCAACTACCTCGACCAATGACAAGAAGCCAGCTGTCAAAGTTCTGGTAAAAAGCTGCAAGTCAACTACTTTCTTGAAAAGGAGGGAAGACTCTGCACGATTTCTAATAGAGCCGTTAGCTACCCAAAGAGAGTGACACGTGGACAGTTAGTCCCAACGGATCTATCCATAGCTCACCTCTATAAATAGAGGGAAAATCAAATCAAAGAACAACACAGAGATACAAATTTTATGAGCACTGAACGAACAAAACACAAGCTTTCTGCAAGAACATCAGAGAAATACTCAATGCAAAAGGCAACTACACTGCTCTAGGGAACCAAGCTTAATATAATCAAAGCCTCTAGCATCCAAGTAATAGAACACGAACCCAGAGAGATTATTCCTCATTGTTCTTCACTCTAGAAGCGTCTTCTTGTTCCCTTTCCCTCTAACCTAAGCTTCACTGAAATATCCATATCTTAGAACCGAAGGAGTTCATATCTTGAACTGTTCTTACTTTAAAGAACTCCTTCATCGTTGGAGAATTTGTCAAACATTCTTGTTTGATCCTTGTAAACTGGGACTTGCTCAGTATAATCTTAAGGTCGTGTTTGTCATGTGCACAAACCAACTGAGACTAACTCAGTATAATAAAATAGCCTCCTGATCTTTTCGGGACAGTAGACGTAGGATTGTTGATATCCGAACCACTTTAAAGTCGATGTGTTCATTTACTGTTGCATTGATTTACTGTTCATACTGAAAATTGTTTACAAAATCATTCAACAGAGTTTCAGAAAAGCTTAACTGAGTACACTAATCTACTGAAATAGTTTTCATTAAAAATGTTTTCAACTCAACTGAATTGGGCCTACACTCTTCCGCACGCTACTGAACTCTTACTGAACGGCACTGAATTCTGACATTAGTCAGCTAGCAGGCCTGAGTATAGTCAATCACTCTGTCCACGCGATCCAGAACAACTTGCTTGGTCTAAAGAATTTATTCAACAGAAATCTCTGAAATCTAACTGTTCGCATTCTAAGTTGAGAAAAAGTTTTCAGGTGTATTCATCCCCCCCCCCTCTCGACACCTGAACGTTTACCTCGGGACCAACAATTGGCGTCAGAGCCCAAGTTCTTTAAGACTCTTGTTATCTGAAACTTGTCTACTTGAATGGATCCTGAAAACGTTTTCACCGCATATCATTCTTCATTCATGTTATTACGTAACATGTCTGATATGTCAGGAATTAGGATGGTACCCATGTTCTCAGTAGAGAACTACGGGGTATGGCGATCAGAATGGAAGCACATCTGACTTCTCTCCACGACAGTATGATAGAGGCCTTGGAAGACGGACCTATCATACGTATGGTCGATAGTGTTGATTTCCAGGAACCAACACAAGGAGGTGGAGTGGTAACCGGGAAGAATGTTCCAAAGGACATAAGCCTCTTCACACCAAAAGAGAAGGAACTTCACAATCTTGACCGGGTTGCTAGGAACGTCATATTGACCACCTTGAGCGACTCATATCTCAGGAGAGTTTAGGACTGCAAGTCAGCCAAATAACTCTGGGACGCTCTAGCGCTACTAAGTCGGGGGACTCAGAAGATCAAAGCTAACAAGTTAGCCTTGGAACTCCAAAAGCTGGAGAGACTGTCACTCATGCCCAGCGATACGATTGAAGATCTTAATGCCAGATTTACGGATCTGATGAACACAATCAATGGGCTGGGAAAGACGTTCTCCAACCGAGAAATTAATCTCAAAATCTTGAGAGCACTGCCAGATGGACATTGGACTCCCTTTGCTACATTACTTAGACATTTTGATCTTGATATTGTTTCTCCTGATCATATTTTTCAGAATTAAAAGCTGAGGAGTTCGAGTTCGGTCTACCGCAGAGGAAGCAACAAGCTGAAGCTGACACCCAAATAGACCATGCTTTTAAAGCATCAGAGAGAGAGAAAATCTACTGCTATCGTTTGAACTTCTTGATCTTGTCCTTGAATTCAGCAGACTTGACAACAGGAGGATCCAACCCATAAGATCTGTAGATTCTGGCTCGGAGGGTTTGGATATCCTTGAGATCACTTGGCTGCAAAGGATCTAGATCATGGTGGCGTGCAGCAACATCGACCTCATCTTCAATCTCTTTTGTACACAACACTCCTTGAGAGGTCATGGGCGGAGTCAGCTGTCTGTAGGTAGGGGCAACGAGTGGCAGCTTTTCCTAGAATAAAATAAGCTGGATCTGTAGTCTGAGGTTGGCGTCGTACTGATGAATGAACTCGTCGAAGAGATCAGCAGCCGGTACCTCAGCAGGATAGCACTGCCATACATAGGATGCCTTAATGAAATCAATCTTCTGCTCCTCCCATTCCTCGTTTAGGTTCCAGGGAATCCACTTGTCAACATGGCGATGCGGAGACTTCTTCAGATAGGCAGCTTTCTGTGCACCTTGCTTGAAGAACTTGGAAGTCCTGGGTACCTGTTTGCTTCTGTCGAGGATTGGCTCCTTGGCAATTTTGTCAGTCAGCTCTATTATCTTCGCCAAGTCATCCAATCTCTTCTTCTCACTAAGGGCCACAGCTCCTCTATCTCCTCTCCGAAGATTGAGCCCTTGCTGCGTTGCCTCTTAGGTCGCCTTATCCTCTGCCTCCTACTCAGATGTTAGAGTAGAGACTTTCTTCATTCTCTGAGCGAGGGGCAGATTGTTAGTGTCAGAGCCAGCCGGCTCATGAGCAGATTGCTGAGCCTTCTTTTTCTGCTCATCCAAGATCTTCTTGGCTGTGCTCTTGGACATCCTGACAGTAGGCTGTCTCTTCTTCTTCTTAGGCTTCTGAGCCTCTTCCTCCAATCTCAGCTCATAGTTGATTTGATCTTGTAGTTGCTGAGCTACCCTCTTATCGAACTCCTCCTGCTCCTCTCGAGTTCTGAATTTGGGCGTCGGGGAAGGAGGTGGAGTAGACTCTGTCGCTTTCTCCTTCCCGGGCCTTTGAGGTGGCAGGGGCTCATCTTCTTGGTCCACAAACTATGCGACCTCTTCTATGTGCTGCGCCTGAGCCGAGGATCCTTCTCCTGATCCTCCAACTAGCTCGGGCAGCTGAGTTGTTTGGACAGTTGGGATTTGGACTACGGGAGGGGGTACTGAACTGGTTCCAGCCTGAGCAGCTGAACCTTCCCCCTTGATGACTTCCCTTGCCTTAGCTTCCACACCCATCTGAGATGTCTCAGCCCTTTCTTCCCCCTTTTTGGCATCATCAGCAGCCGGGGTCAGAAGAGTACGGATTGCTACAACTTCCTTCTCGAGATTGAAGAGAGCATCTTTGATGGAAGTGGTGGTGGTGTTGAATTCTTCGATGGCATCGCAATAATGGTCCCAGTCAGCCTCTTGATCCTGGCGGATTTGTCGAATTTGGGCTGTTGTTTCTTGCCTTTGCTTCAGGAGCGATGCGTCGAGTGAGGCAGTCATCTCTGACTGGATGAGCTTTAAGGCGGCCGCCTGATTCTCCAATGCCTTCTGCACGCTGGAGGTGGCCATCTTATTTTGCTCATCCATAGTCTTCTGGACTGTGGCTAAGCTCTTCGTCAGCTGCTCAGAAAATGATTTCTGTTGAGCTTCGAGCAGCTGCTGACTTTGAGCAGCCAAGTCCGCCTTCTGAGCGGCCAACGCAGTCTGGACGATCTCCTGAATATTTGGATTTGGAGTGTCCGAGACCTTCTTGACTGCGCTTGCCAGTTTCTCAACAGTCTCCGTCTGAGACTTTGTAACTGCGTCCACTTCAGATGGACGTCCTTAGCTAGGAGACGGTTTTAGTCTCCTTGCTTCTTTATTGCACAGTTGATATACTTTGAGGACACAGAACCTATAGGTTTAGCCTGATAGGATGAGGTTCCGAGCCTCTGCTCTGAGCTGCGAGCTGTTGCTTCCAACTGGGCTTCGAAGCAACTGGGGCGTCACCTGATGTAGGAGGTGGAGGTGGTGACTCGCCCTTCTCGCTGGGAGTTTTACGCTCAGTAGATTCTCCCTGATCTGCATCCTTGGGTGGTGCCTGATCCTCGTCATTGTTATCATCATCATTATTATCATGATGGGAAGGCTGCGATCGGCTGCTGGCTGTCTGCTGGGAGGACCTCAGGTTCAGCAGATATAGCATGGCGGATCGTAGGTCCTCAAAGGATGCAATGTCAGCGGGCTCCCCGAACCCTATGGCTGACTGCAGACGTTGCTCCTCTGCTAGAAGGAACAATGCAGAGTGCTGCTGAATCAGCTCTGCAAGGATATCCCAGTTCAGGAATCTCAGCAGCATCTGAGTCCTGACTCTGATCGCTATGTCGACCAGATCCTGGTGAGATGAGATTTCAGGGATCTGTGCAGCGACTTCTCCTGTGGCGCGGAGATGAGTCATCTGCAGCGTCGACCACTCGGATGATAGACTTCGCCAGCCGATTCCTCAACTACCTCCAGCTGAGTCTCTTCTGAATTGATCCATTGTACCTTGTCCTTGAGGGTGGCACCCTCTATCCCGGTATCAGCATCCAGTATGTCCTCCTCCTGAGGTGGTGGAGGAGAAGCAGGCTTCACGGGAACCTCAAAAGCTCCAGCCTTGGAGAGCTTCTTCTGCTTCGGCGGGTCGGCCCGTGGAGGTAGATCAGAAGAAGACCTTTTTAGCTCAGTGGCTCCACGTCCGACTGACTTCTCAGCCGTTGCTCTCGTCTTGAACTTGATGAGCTTTAAGTTGAAGTATTTCGAATCAGCGAATGACGCATGATTCGTAACTGAGTCTTCGATCAGTATGCACACCTTGGTCCCATACAGTAGTTTGCCCACACTAATTAGTCTCCTCTCTCCTGACTGTGTGGTGGCAAACTTTTGCGCCTGAGAGCCTTCAGCTCGGCCACAAAGAACTCTGTCCAGTTCACTTGGACTCCGTCAATAATAGCCATCCTCAGCTGGAGTCTGGGCTTGGACAGTTGGTCGAAAGAACCTGCGGCACTCGTCAGGATGTGTATAACAATATACGTGAGCCCTCTGTACTCCGGCAGGAGTTGGTTCTTCGGCAGCACGGACTTGAAGGAGATGTCGTCCCTTCCACAGAAGCGGTGAACATAGGCGTTCAGTTCCTTCTCCTTGTAGCCCACGGGAGAAATCCCGTAAGTTAGAAGATCGAAAGAGGATTTCAGTGCCGCCCTGATGTTGATATCGGCATGGCTGGATTCCCACTTCTGAGGGGCCACTTCCCTCATATAGGCAATCTCCGACATCTCTCCATCGGTATCTTTCACGGAACGCCAGTTATAATACAGCTCGGCCACCTAGCGGGGAAGATAAGAGCGAGGATGTTTCATCACGAGAAGCGCTAGGCCAGACTCCTCAAGAGCCGAGAAGATGGGCTCAAGATATGGAAGCTCTACTTGGTTGAGGACCATCATCGGTTCGAAGAGAACCCTTGACTTGATGATCTCCTCAATGTTATGCGGGGTCTGAACAATCGCCATAGTTATCTGCAAGAAACTCGTTAGCACTTGAAAATAGAGTAAGTTGGATTCAAGTTATGCAGAAGTTTAAGAGAATACCGTAGACAAAGGGCTTGAGTTGAAAAATTGGAATCAGTTTTGGTAGAAAGCGAGAGGAAAACTGAATGCTTGAAAAGCTCTAAGTGCGAAAATGGCGTAAAAAGGATAGGATTAGAGATAAAAGGAGAGATTTTATAAGTTTTGAATTTCAAACGGTTTTAATCGGACGGCTGGTATAAAATCTCGCTTTTTAATGACGGATGTGATTTGATGTTATAAACGGAATGATTACATTTGCCGCCTCTAACCTAGACCCACGTAAGATATGCACAGATAAAGTAAGGTGAGAAGACATGTATTAAATGCGTTCCAGGCAGCATTAAAGGCTAAGCTTTTTAAATGAAAACGATTTCTACTTACTTAAACCTTAAAAATTAATGGCGGGAAATAAATCCTTATTATACTACTGAATGCAAACGACTGATTTAATAAATGGGAGCATGCTTCTGAGAATATTAAGTATTTAAACTACGCAAACCTCTTCAGCTGAACTTTTACGATCAGCTGGTTTCCGTAATGACTCAGGAGGATCTTTGTAGTGCTGATAACCATGTTCCCCCTTACTGTGTACTGTATGATTCACCCGACTGAATCAACGTACTGAGTCTGACTTCTGACCTGTCGTACTGACTCCTCTTACTGACACGAGTCAGTAGGATCCAGTAGAACTAGCTCAACTGATAATTCTCTGAATCTGTTCTCAGCTAGTGGTTTGGTCAGTATATCTGCCCTTTGCTTGTCAGTGTGGATCTTCTCCATCCTAATATCCTTCTTTTCGACATGGTCTCTGATGAAGTGGTGTCGAATGTCCACGTGCTTGCATCTCGTATGAAGAACTGAGTTTTGAGTTATAGCAATCGCACTGGTGGAGTCACAGTAGATGGGCATTTCATCTTGAGTAATTCCATAGTCTCGCAGTTGTTGTCGAAGCCAAAGGATTTGGGCACAACAACTTCTAGCAACCATATACTCAGCTTCAGTAGCGCTACTGAATGTTGTTTCTTTGAAAACCATGATATCAGCTTGCTGCCTAGGAACTGACATGTTCCAGAAGTTGACTTTCGATCTATCCTGCATCCTGCATAATCAACATCAGAATAACCTATTAGTATCAGATTATCATCAACAGGATACCATAACCCTGCATCAGGTGTTCCATTCAGGTATCGTAGAATCTTTTTCGCTGAGTCCAAATGACTTCGCTTGGGATTCGCGTGATATCTTGCACATACACCTACAACATAAGTTATGTCAGGTCTACTTGCTGTTAAATATAGTAAAGAACCAATAATAGCTCTATAATCAGTAGAGTTAACAGAAGCTCCCTCTTTGTCTAGATCAATTTTAAAATTTGTGTTCATGGGGATCTTGACTGGCTTGCCTGAGTCGCAGCCGAATCTTTTCAGGAGATCTCAAGTGTATTTAGCCTGGTTGATGAATATTCCTTCAGTTGATTACTTTACTTGAAATCTAAGGAAATAGTTCATCTCCCCCATCATGGACATCTCGAACTTCTCCTTCATCATTTTCTCGAATTGTTGACATATAGTCACGTTCCTGCAACCGAAAATGATGTTGTCCACGTAGATTTGCACCAGTAGGATGTCATCTCCTAACTTGATGTTGAACAGGGTGCGATTACTGTCCCCTTCTAAAAACCTTTATGAAGCAGAAAATCTGATAGGGTATCGTACTAAGCCCTAGGTGCTTATTTTAACCCATACAGAGCTTTCCGAAGTCTGTACACCTGATGTCGCTGCTGAAAGCCAGGCGGTTGTTCCACATAGGCTTCTTCCTTCAGTACGCCATTCAGAAACACTGACTTTACATCCATTTGATATACTTTAAATCTTTGATGTGTTGCATAGGCTAGGAACAAACGAATAGCTTCCAATCTGGCGACTGGGGCGAAAGTTTCATCAAAGTCTATTCCTTCTGCTTGACAGTATCCCTTGGAAACAAGTCGAGCCTTGTTTCTGATAATGACGTTGTTTTCATCTCGCTTGTTTTTTAAGACCCACTTAGTGCTGATCACATGCTGATGTCTAGGTCTGTCAACAAGCTCCCAAACTTCTTGCATGACAATAATCCAGTCAGCATCGTTTAGAGCATCCTCTATCGTCTGAGGTTCTTCAGTAGACAAGAAACAGGAGTAGAGAGAACTGTCTCCTTGGCCAAATCTGGATCTTGTTCTTATTGCTGTTGATGGATCTCCTATGCTAAGATCAGAAGAGTGAGCGTCAAGCCACGAACGTCTGAGTTTGGCTTCTTCTTCTGAGATTACTTCTGTACAGTCAACATGAGTGTTAGGCATTTCAGTAGTGCTATTCTGTGACTGAAGCAATTCAGTAAGAAGGTTAGGATCTACTGAGTTTCCAGGTTCAGGGGCATTTAGCTCAGGAACATTAGTCGATCCCCCTGAGTTTATATTCTCAGTAGAGGTCTCAGTTACCACTGGGGCTTCCTCATCGACCGTTGTTACCTGATGTTGATTCTGTTCGGTAGAATCAACCAGGTTAGCTACAGTGCCTGCGGGATGGGTCTGGATTTCTTCATCGTCTGACTCATCATCCCAACAATGCTGGATCTTTTCGGCTTTGTCGTTCAATGTGAGATCCTGTAGCTTGCTGCTGACATCTTCAAGATTTATCTTCTTTGATTTCCTGTTCTCAGTAACAAACTCATCAAAGACAACATGAGGGCTTTCCTCCACGCAAAGAGTCCGATAGTTAAAGACTCTGAAAGCTTTACTGACTCGAGAGTATCCTAAGAATACTCCTTGATCAGATTTGCTATCAAAAACCTTTAATTGATCTTTCCCATTATTGTGAATAAAGCAAGGACAACCAAAAATATGGAAATGAGAAATAGAAGGAAATCTCCCTTTCCACAGTTCGTAAGGCGTCTTCATGTGTTGTTGTGTAAGCAGTGAGTGATTCTGAGTGTAACAGGCGGAGTCAGTAGCATCAGCCTAGAACTTTGAGGGTAGTCCAGAGTCTGCTAGGAGTGTTCTTGCTGCTTCTTTGAGTGTTCTGTTCTTTCGTTCAGCAAGTCCGTTCTGCTGAGGGGTTCGAGCTGCTGACGTCTCGTGCTTGATTCCCTCTTTATCGCAGTACTCTTTAACTACTGAGTTGAGAAATTTTATTCCTCGGTCTGAGCGAATTCTCTGTATCTTGATGTCTTTCTCCACACTGAGTTTCTTCAGCAGTCTTGGCAACTCAGTCTTGACATCAGATTTGTTGGCTATGAAGATGACCCACGTATATCGAGAATAATCATCAACAACGATGAGGGCATACTTCTTGCCTCTTATAATCACTGGAGAAACTGGCCCAAACAAGTCCATGTGTAGCAGTTGAAGGATTCCATCAGTGGAAGGTGACGGAATTGGTGGATTGCTCTTCTTTGTCTGCTTTCCCTTCAAGCACGCTTCACAATTTTTGCCTTTGATAAAAGCTTTATTGGGCAGTCCTCTGGCTCTAGATATCTTGGCTAGCTTGTTTATAGTCTTGAAATTCAGATGACTGAGTCTCTTGTGCCACAGCCATCCTGTTTTCTCACTGGATTTCGTCTGAGCAAGTAAGCAAGCCTCAGGTTCTGCGGTTTTCCGATTTGCAACATAGATATTCTTCCTTCGCAAACCTGATAACACTGTTTTCCCTGTAGATTTGTCAACAATATCACAGAAACCAGCGTCAAAGATAACTCTATTCAGATTATCACAGAATTGACTGACAGAAAGGAGATTATGTTGAAGTCCTTCAACATATGTTACTCTTAGAACTGAACCAGTCCCAATGTTCAGTGTTCCATATCCCCTTGTATAGCCTTTAGAGTTATCTCCAAACTCAATTATGGGACCATCTTCTTGTACGTAATTGGTCAGCAGGCTCTTTTGATATGTCATGTGTCTTGAGCAACCGCTGTCCACAATCCAAAGGTCCTTATGCACATGCAAAACAGAAACATTTTTAGGTACCCTTTGGTTCAGTTTGGGTCCTTAAGCGTTAGTGGGTGATTTCGGGACCCAGATTTGTCTTGGGACCTTAGGAGTCTGAGGGCTTCTTCTTCTGAACCTTGTCAGTTTTCTTCTCCACTGGACTGGGAGATACTGACTTCCTGGCAAATTTGGGTTCAGGAGCTTTCTTCTTCTGAGGCTTTGTGCTCCTCCTGACCCTGGGCTCATAGAAGTACGAACCATACTGTGCTGGATGCTCATACAGTCGCTCGCTATACTGCTCTGCCCACCTGACCTTCTTGGTTCCCCTTGAATTTGATCTTGGTGTTCTAGGGCTAGAACCTTTGGTCATTTGATTCTTGTTGCTCGGCTGAGGTGCAATCATCTTCTGTTTGTTCTTCGCCTGAGTTGTTGGTTCAACAATCCGAACTTTCCCTCTGAGGAACCTATCAACCAGCATTTCTAAGCTTTTAGAGGTCGAAGTGGAAGCTTCATGAGTGTAGCCAAGTCCTTCTTTCATGGCTAGTGGCCTTTGAGCTCTAAGCATGCTTTCCAACTTCTCTTTAGCTCCTAGGTACTGTTCAGTCATCAGTCCTCGCCAGAACTCATCACTTTTCCGAAGTGATTCATAATCTTTTTCAACTTCTGCGAGTTTCTGACTGAGTCGGGCTATTTCAGTATCTTTTTCAGAATTGTCCTTGGTCAGAACTGATAACTGAGTTTCTTGAAGCTAAGACTTAGTCATAAGAGATTTAATCTCTTCCTTGAGTCTCGCAACCAGATTCTCTGAATCAATAGTGACTTGAAAATCATAAGAAAGTCTCTGATTCTCAGCCTTTACCTGTTCCAATTCCTGAATAGTTCTGCTGAACTCTCTGCTTAACTGAATCTGCTCCCCTACTAGATCATCATATGCTTGTACCACGTCTAGAGGTTCATCTGTGACCGAGCATGTGTTGTGTGTGCTTTGTGTAGAGGAGGTTATATTAAGTTTTGAGTTTACCTCAGCCTCTTCTCCCGCCATCAGATAATATTCAGCTATTGATTCAGGATCTGTTTCTCCGACCTCAACGGTGACAAATGCAGCTTCGTCTTCAGAAGAATACATGAATGTATCTTCCTCGATTGAGTTATCAGATATCTCTCCGGCGATATAGGCCTGCTTTCTTCAGGTAAATTTTTAGTGCCTGGTCTGCCGTTCTGCTCGTTGAGCAGCTGAGAGTTCGTGACAGTCGTACTGATAATGTCCCTCCTTCTTGCAGTTGTGGCACACAGAGGTTCTGCCGCCTTTTCCAACTGAGTCGTTGGATGGACTAGCAGCAGGTTCTGCGTTCCTGCAATCAGTAGAAGTTTTAAATTCTTCCCTTTTTCGATAATCCTTTTTACCCGAGGGAGAATCTCTGTGATATTTCTTCAGCTTCCTGACTCTTTCTTTTTCCCTTTGATATTTGAGAGCCATGAGTCCAAGCTGATCAGTAGCGGGAGTCTCTGAAGATTTAGCATCTGACGCAGCTGCTGTCTTGTTGGAAGAAATATGGTTGGCTCCAGTTTTGCTGACAGTTGCTTTGTAAGCATGATCTATCTGGGTGTTAGCTGGCGCACTGGAACATCATTGGGGTAAGCTGTGCTCGAATTCCTCCGTCTTTAATTCTGAAAATATAATATCAGGAGTTAGAGCATTTAGATCTGAGCGACGTAAATAAGTAGCAAACGGAAGCCACTTCAGTCGAGGCAATGCTCTCAAGATCTTGGTGTTCATCTCTTGGTTGGTGAACGTCCTCCCCAGCCCATTGATCATATTGATCTGGTTTATAAATCTGTTGCTAAGCTCGTCAATGGTCTCATTGGGCTCCATAGCAAAAGTGTCGAACTTTTATAGCTCTAGCTCGAGCTTGTCTCTTTGATCTGCGGGGTTCCTTGGCTCAATACCTCCAGTGCATCCCAAAGTTCCTTTACCGTTCTACAGTCCTGCACCCTCCCGAGGTGTGAATCGATGAGTGTAGTCAGGATTGCATTCGACGCAACTCGATCTCAGGCTGAGAACTGAAAAGGAAGCTAGTCAGAGGATCCCTGCAAAGGCTGATATCCCCTATAGATACAGGAACCCTACAGATCTGATGACTCACAGATGACCTAGAATAGATGAATGGCTACTAGTAGAATTCACTCAGAGGTGGGAAGCACTGAAGATCGAGTTCATAAAAAGGAACTATTTTTGGAGATTCTGGTCTGAGAAGCGCAAGTCAGTGGCTTATACTGAATGGATCATGAGAGCTAACTTAGATATGTATGCCAGACTGCAAAAAGCTGTTAAAGAAAATGTTGAAGTCAGAGTTCCAGACCCCAGAATCCTGCCACCCCCATAGAGACTTGATGGATCCATTCACTACGGTGTAATAGAGAAAGAAGTGAAGGACGCTGCTGAAGCCAAATTCCTTGATGAAGAAGACCCAGCGGACTTTGCTGAGATACTGAAGCTGAGAAAAGTCACTTATCGCATGCATGGAGTGCCTCTTCCTGAAACTCAATCTCAAGATTTAAAAGACAGGATTAGGCAGTTCAAATGACTTATTGCTTCTGTACTCTCTTTGTATCTTTCTTTCTTGTTTCTAGTCTAGCAGAGATGTAACTGTACTGATGTTTTCTCATATATATAATATATCTCTGTTTGGCTTTGACAATATCTTATTATCTGAATAGCCGTGTTGGTTTATGCTTAACACTCAGAATCACTGAAGTGATTACTGACTCACACACTCACTGTCTGTTATTTATTGTCAGTTGTTGCTTAGCTAGATTCTGATAGACTTAATAGCATAAGGGGAAAATGTTGTTAAGATAGGGAGAAATTGTTGTTTAGACTCTGTATTTGTTCTGACTTTCTGCCCTGATCCCCTCAGTAGTCTAGGACTTGAAGAACAACTCCACTGATCCTACTTGTAATACTTAGTAAGGAGCTCTGCTTCTGATAAGTCATAGTGTTAGGTCGCTTAATTGATAGTTGTTAGGTTTTGGCATCATCAAATAGGGGGAAAATGTTGGGGGATAATTCTATCCTCAGCAGTGTTGATAAATAGTGGGAAATGACTCAGTCTTCTGTTGTATCATACGCTCAGTAGCCTTGTGCTCTGAATAGGACTGTGAAGATTTGAAGATCCCAAAACCCTATATTGATTGGTGAACCATTACGTTGTAATTTGTTTTCTCTCTGAGGTTTCAGACTTAGCAGACCCTCTGCTCTGGTTCAGGCACTCAGTAGATTATCCGCCTCAGCACCAGATGTAGAAGACTCAGGGATACTGGACTCAGCAGGAGCGGTATACTGAAAGGAGTTAGTGGAACTGAACTCAGTAGGAGTAGTTCACTGTAGTCAGAGCTGATCTTCAGTAGAGCCAACTCAGCAGAAGCATGCTACTGAATCAGAGATCAGACTCAGCAACGGACAGACAGTCTTCTGACTGTCAGGATCTTTGAAGTCATCTCAGCAGAGTCAATACGAGGAAGAGAGAAGTCAGCTTCAAATCTCCTTGAAGTCTGTTCTATCTCAACTACCTTCTGAACCTCGGCCAATGACAAGCAGACACGTACTCTATACCTACTAAAGCTGCAAGTCAACAACTTTCCAGAAATGGAGGGAAAGGACACTGCCACCATACTTCAAAAGAGCCGTTACCTACCTAAAAGAGAGAGACAAGAGATCATCATCTCCAACGGATCTATCCTAATCTCTTCTCTATAAATAGAGGGATAAATCAAATTTGAAGCTCACGGAAAACACGAAAATAACGAAGAACACACGAGAGAACTCACAGAGCATTCAAACGAGCAAATTCGAAAAGGCCTAAGTATTCCGCAAGAAGTTCGAAGAATCTATCTCCGGCGAAAGACTACATTCCAGCTCTTAGGGAACCAAGCTGAACTGATTAATACAGCCTCTAGTATCCAAACGACGATACACAAACCCAAAGCTATATTCAGCTGTTCGTCGTTCTAGAAGCCACATTCTTGTTCCCTATCCCTCTAACCTAAGCTCAATAGAATATATCCATAGCTTAGACGAAGGAGTTCATCTTTGAACTGATCCTTATTGTAAAGGACTCCTTCACAGTTGGAGAGTTTTTCAAACACTCAGTTTGAGAACCGTGTAAACTGAGACTTGCTCAGTAAAAATCTCAAAACCAGTGTTTGTCCAGCGTACAAACCAACTGAGACTATCTCAGTATAATAAATAGTTTCCTGATCTTTCGGGACAGTGGACGTAGGATTCTTGTGTCCGAACCACTTTAAAAATCTCTGTGTCTTGTGTTCTGTCGTTAACTGTTGTATTGATTTACTGTTCATACTGAAAACATCTTTTAAATCATTCAACTGAGTTTCAGCAAACTTAACAGACTGCACTAATCCACTGAAACTGTTTTGATAAAAACATTTTTCCCACTCAACTGAATTTGGGCCTACACTATTCCGCACCACTGAACTCTCTTTGTAAGATACTAAATTCTGACTCTCATTCAACTAGCAGATCTCAGTAGAGTCAGTCACTCTGCCACACGATTCAGAACAACTTATCTTGTCTGCTGAACTTGTTCAGTACGACATCATCCTGAAAAGGACTGTTCGTGTTTAAGTTGAGAAAATCGGTTTTTAGGTGTATTCACCCCCCCTCTACACCTGAACGTACTCTCAGGACCAACAATTGGTATCAGAGCAGGATTTCTATAAGACTCTTGTTATTCTAAAACTTGTCTACTTGAACGGATCCGAAAAACGTTTTCACTGCATATCATTCTTCATTCATATCATTATCTATCATGTCTGATATGTCAGGGATCAGGATGGTACCCATGTTCTCAATAGAGAACTATGGCGTATGGCGGGTCAGAATGGAGGCACATCTGACCTCTCTCCACGACAGCATGATAGATGTACTAGAAGACGGACCTATCGTTCCTATGATCGATAGCATCGTAGCTCAGGATCCAGTAGATGGAGGTGGAATGGTGACCGGGAAGAAGATCCCCAAGGACAGAAGTCTCTTCACCCCAGAGGAAAAGAAGCTTCACAATTTAGACCGCATCGCCAGAAACGCCATACTGACCACCCTGAGTGATTCTTATCTCGGAAGAGTTCAGGACTGCAAGTTCACGAAAGAACTCTGGGATGCTCTAGCGCTACTGAGTCGGGGGACTCAGAAGATCAAAGCAAATAAACTCCCGCTGGAACTCCAAAAGCTGGAGAGACTGTCCCTCATGCCTGGTGACACCATTGAAGATCTCAACGTCAGATTTACGGATCTGATGAACTCTATCAACGGGCTGGGAAAGACATTCTCCAACCGAGAGATGAATCTCAAAATTTTGAGGGCACTGCCAGACGGTCAATGGACTCCCTTTGCTACTTTATTACGTCATTCTGATTTAGATATTGTTACTACTGACCATATCTTTACAGAACTTAAAGCAGAGGAATTTGAGTTTGGCTTACCTCAAAGGAAGTAGAGAGCTGAAGCTGACACTCAAATCGACCATGCCTTTAAAGCATCAGTCAGCACAGCAGCTGCAGCGACTAGCAACGCTGAACCTTCGCTTAGTGATATACAAGAAGGAAATCTAGCCAAGAAGTACGCGCTGCTTGCCGTAAAGTATCAGAAGGAGAAGGAGAGGCGCAGAAAAGTGACTAAAGCTCTCAGAGAATCTAAGGGTAAGTCCGAATACACGCCTAAGCGCACTCTTGACTAACATACTTCTGAATGCAGGAAAAAGAATGACTCAGCACAGTCAAAAGATAGTGAAAGCAAGGAAGAAAGAGTCACCACCTGCTATAACTGCAAGAAGCCAAGACACTATCAGTATGACTGTCCTGAGCTCAGTATTACTGAACGAGCAGCACGCAAAGCAAGAAAGGAGAAGTTCATCAAGAAGAGGCAAACATACATTGCTCGTGAACTCTCAGACGACTCAGATGAAGTCGACTCCTTCATGGATTCATCTGACGATGAAGCAGCTTTCATGGCCTTAGAGCTTGAAGCTGAAGAAGATGCTAAAAAGTGTCTCATGGCAGGAGAAGAGGATCAGGTAAACTCCCATGAACCATTTAATTCCTCTTCACACTGCACACACGACACTTTTTCAGGTGCAGACGAGAATCTAGACGTCGCAACATATGAAGAACTACTCGACGAGCAGATTCAGATGAGTTTGCAGCTCAGTAAGACTCTTCAGGAATTGGATACCCTGAAAGTGGAGAATCAGAGACTTTTTCTGGAGAGTCAGGTTGCTACTGAGTCAGAAGGACTTGTGTTGAGACTCAGGGAGGAGGTAAACTCTCTGATGGCCAAGTCTCAGCATCAAGAAGATCAGATCTCAGTCTTGACTGAAGGCTTAACTCAGAAAGATACTGAACTGAGTCTACTGAAGCAAGAGTTGTTAGGACTTCAGACCGAGCATGAAACGCTGAAGAAAAGTGATGATGTCTGGAGGAACCTGATGACAGAGCGATACATGGGCGCTGAAAAGAAGCTGGACGATATGCTAGCAAGCAACAAGCCCAAGTATTGCAAGGAGGGACTTGGATTCAGCCAGGGAGCCTCCTCATCTGCTCCCGTACGCTCAGAAAACTGGCTGGCTGATAGGTTTGTTCAAGGGGAGACCATCAATGCAGACATACTGAACCCCCTAGCCAAGAACATACAGAAGATGAAGGCACCTCATCCTAGTCATCAGCACTCTGACAATAAGATCAGCACCAGATCACCCAGGTTCACTCAAGGGGGAACCAGCAAAGCTAAATGGCCTGATCAGTATGGGCCGCCACAACTGACTCATCCAGCTCAGTATGGGTCATATTGCTATGATCCAATAGTCAGGAGAGGATCCAAGAGTCAGAAAAGGAAGAAGAAAGCCGTGCAGAAGGCAAAGGTCAGCAGTCCCCCCACTCAGAAGATCAGGACTCCTGAACCTGAAAAACCTCAGAAGTCAGCAGTGACAAGTCCAGTGGTCAAATATGTTGACACAAGTGGAAAGAAACTGTCTGAGACCACCAGGGTCATAAGATAGATATGGGTTACCAAAACTAACATCTAAGGACCAAAAATAAAAAATAACGGGTACCTAAATATAATTCTGTTTTGCAGGTGCACAAGGACCCTTGGTATGTGGATAGCGGATGCTCAAGACACATGACGTTCCAAAAGGACTTGCTGAAGAATTATACTACTGAAGAAGGACCCCGAATCGAGTTTGGAGACAATGCTAAAGGCTACACCAGAGGCTATGGAACACTCAGCATTGGAATTGCAACAGTTCCAAGAGTATCATATGTTGAAGGACTTCAGCATAACCTTCTCTCTGTTAGTCAATTTTGTGACAACTCGAATAGAGTGATTTTTGACGTTGGTTTCTGTGATGTTATTGATAAATCCACAGGAAAAACAGTGTTATCAGGTTCGCGCAAGAAGAATATCTATGTAGCTGACTGGAACTCAGCTGAACCTGAAGGTTGTTTGTTGGCAAAGAATGACAACAGAACGAGGTGGCTTTGGCACAGAAGACTCAGTCATCTCAACTTCAAAACGCTCAACAAATTGGCTAGAAACACTCTAGTACGAGGACTGCCGAATGAAGTATTCAGCAAAGACACTCAGTGTGAAGCATGCCTGAAGGGAAAGCAAACAAGGAATCAAAATCCGCCAGTTCTATCTCCTTCCACTGATGGAATCCTTCAGCTGCTACATAGGGATTTGTTCGGTCCAGTCTCTCCAGTGACGATCAGAGGCAAGAAGTATGCATTAGTGGTCGTTGATGACTACTCGCGCTACACATGAGTCATATTTATTGCCAACAAGTCTGACGTCAAAACAGAGTTACCAACGCTTCTGAAAAGGCTCAGTGTCGAGAAGAACACCAAGATCATCAAGATACGTTCAGACAGAGGAACTGAGTTCTTGAATTTCATGGTGGAGGAGTTCTGCAAAACTGAAGGCATAGAGCATGAGACGTTTGTCGCGCGCACGCCTCAACAAAATGGGGTTGTTGAGAGGAAGAATTGTACACTCAAAGAAGCAGCAAGAACCCTGCTCGCAGACTTAGGACTCCCAACCAAATTCTGGACAGAAGCCACATACACTCAGAACCGATCTCTACTGACAAAGCAGCATAAGAAGACACCATAAGAACTATGGAACAGCAGGAAGCCTTCTCTAACTTATTTCCATATTTTTGGGTGTTCGTGCTTTATTCACAATAATGGGAAAGATCAGCTGAAGACTTTTGATAGCAGGTCAGATCAGGGAGTGTTCTTAGGATACTCCTGGGTCAGCAAAGCTTTTAGAGTCTTTAACTATCGGACTCTTTGCGTGGAGGAAAGCCCTCATGTTGTTTTTAATGAGTTTGCTACTGAAGACAGGAGCAGAAACTCTAAACCTGAATCTGAGGACATCAGTAAGCAGCTACAGGATCTGAGCTTAAAAGATAAAGTCGAAAAGATCCAACTATGTTGGGATGATGATTCAGATGAAGAAACTAAAGGCAAGTCCACTGAATCTTAGCCAACAGCAGAAGTAGCTGAAGAGATTGACTCTCCCGAATAGAGTCGATCCCAGGTAACTCAGGTCGATGAAGAAACCCCAGTGGTAACTGAGACCTCTACTGTGAATAATAATTCAGGGGGAACTAATGATGTTCCTGAGCTAAATGCCCCTGAACCTGGTGACTCAGTAGATCACACTCTTGTAACTGAATTGCTTCAATCTCATAATAGTAACACTGAAATGCCTAATTCACCTACTATCCGTGTTGAACAAATTTCAGATGAAGAGTTGAAACATCGTAGATCGTGGCTGGATTCTCACACTTCTGATCTAATTATAGGAGATTTTTCAGCGAGCGTAAAGACAAGATCCAGATTCTGTCAGGGAGAAAGTGCCTTATATTCCTGCTTCTTGTCTGCTGAAGAACCTCAGTCAGTTGAGGACGCACTGAAAGATGCTGACTGGATCATAGCCATGCAGGAGGAGCTGAATCAGCTCACGAGAAACGAAGTTTAGGAGCTTGTTGACAGACCCCGACATCAACATGTGATCGAAACTAAATTGGTCTTCAAGAACAAGCAAGACTCGTGGCAAAAGGCTACTGTCAAGCTGAAGGGATAGATTTCGATGAAACGTTCGCTCCAGTTGTAAGATTGGAGGCAATCAGACTATTCCTAGGCTAAGCAACACATCAAAGATTCAGAGTATATCAAATGGATGTGAAGTCTGCTTTCCTAAATGGCGTACTGAAAGAAGAAGTCTATGTGGAACAGCGTCCCGGCTTTCAGCAGGGACATCAAGTTTATAGACTCAGAAATGCTTTGTATGGGTTAAAATAAGCACCCAGGGCTTGGTACGATACCCTGTTTGGATTTCTTCTTCAAAAAGGTTTTCAGAAGGGCACAGTAGACCGCACATTATTCAGCATTCGACTAGAAGACGACCTATTACTTGTGCAGATCTACGTAGATGATATCATCTTCGGCTCGAAGAACGTCATCATGAGTCAGCAATTTGAGAAAATGATAAAGGATAAGTTCAAGATGTCAATGATGGGAGAGATGAACTATTTCCTTGGCTTTCAAGTCAAACAATCTGAGAAGGGAACATTCATCAATCAAGGCAAATACACTCGAGACCTCATCAAGAGATTCGGTTGCACATCCGGCAAACCAATCAAGATCCCGATGAACACGAATATGAAGATTGATCTTGATAAAGAGGGAGTATCAGTAGACCAAACTGAATTTCGTGCTATAATTGGTTCTTTATTATACTTAACAGCTACTCGTCCTGACATAGCTTATGACACAGCTATCTCAGAGGAACACCTGACATGGGTTTATGGTATCCAGCTGATGATAATATTGAACTAACTAGTTATTCTGATGCTGACTATGCAGGATGTAGAATTGACCAAAAGTCAACTTCTGGAACGTGTCAGTTCCTCGGCAGTAAGCTAATTTCATGGTTCTCAAAGAAACAACATTCAGTAGCAACGTCAACTACTAAAGCTGAATACATGGCTGCCGGAAGTTGCTGCGCCCAAATCCTTTGGCTGAGACAGCAGCTACGCGACTATGACGTCATTCAGAATGAAGTGCCGATCTTCTGCGACAGTACTAGTGCCATTGCAATCACTCAGAATCCTGTACTTCATACGAGATGCAAGCACGTGGACATCAGACACCACTTCATTCGTGACCATGTTGAAAGAAGGATATCAGGATGGAAAAGATCCATACTGACCATCAAAGGGCTGATACACTGACCAAGCCTCTAGCTGAAGCCAGATTATAGAACTTTCAGTAGAGCTAGGTCTGTTGGATCCTACTGACTCCAGTCAGTAAGAGGATTCAGGAGAGGATCATTCAGTAAAGGGGAATGTTCACTGTCAGTACTGAGTAAAATCAATACGTAGAGACTTAGCAACCATCCACACGAGGTATCAGCTGACTACGATGTTCAGCTGACAGGTTTGTGTATTTCTACTCAGTAGCCTATAAATCAATTATGTGCATTTATGAATCAGATTCAACATCATATTCAATGCCTTAGGAAATGTCATTTAGTTTTTAACGGATCACATTTAATACACGACATTTTATGTACAAGCATGCTGAACCCTGCCACGCATTAAATGCATGTCGTATCAAGTTACTACTTAGGCTATTTACAACTGGCTTTTGACTTAGGCGGCTAATTTGATCATTGCCTATTTTATAAAACCTAATCTTAGCCGTCCATCTCAAAAACGCGTTCAAACTGAACCATTGATCTTTAACTGTTTATCTTCTCTAAGATATATATATTCGTTCAAAATCTTTGAAACCGCTATTTCATATCTGCAAATATCTTAAGTACCCGAGATTTTCTGAGATCCTTATTATCTTCTATCTAAACTCTCTTCAAAAACTTCAGAAAATCTTTCGGTAATTCTTCAATGATCATTTAGTATCGTATGCTCTTATCTCTTTTATACTTTTGTCGATACTGACCTATACTGTGTATGCAGATTATTAAAATGTCAAGAAACACGGTTATGACTCCTGCCGATATGCGTGAGATCCTCGAGAATAATCGAGTCTGGTGCGAGCCAATCATGGAGTTTGATGAGTGTGACCTGGATTTCATGGAGGAGATCTTCTACGCTCTCCGAGAAACTGGCTTGGAAGGATTCTTGTCAAGGAGGCCGACCTTCTTCCTCCCGCGACAAGTAGCAGAGATCTACTCGAATTATTATTCAGTAGACGAAGACATCAGAGGGAGTTTCATCATCCATACAGTAGGCGATCCCTCTCGCACTGACATGGAAGTGAAGCAGATGTCTATTCGAGAAGCCCTTCAGAGAAGCTTCAATCTTCCCAACATAGGATTCACAACCGTCGCTTATAAAGATGATCTCATGGACGAATACCTTACTGAGTTCTGCGGAAGCCAACAGTATTCAGAGCTGCCTTTCCCACGATTGCAATGCTCCCTCAGTAGAGAGCATTGGCGTACATAGTGACTCAGTTGCGGTCTAGTCAAGCAGGCTCTTTTGACCAAGTGTCAAGGCCCAAGCTGCATCTAATGATGGCCATATATGATCGGGCCAAGATCAACTGGACTGAGTTTTTCCTCAGAGAATTTATGACGCAATCAGCAAAGTTTGATAAGGCATCCAATAGGCTCAAC
Organism: Lavandula angustifolia; assembly: GCA_028984105.1. Taxonomy (NCBI): domain Eukaryota; kingdom Viridiplantae; phylum Streptophyta; class Magnoliopsida; order Lamiales; family Lamiaceae; genus Lavandula; species Lavandula angustifolia. Next base: position 25,593,823 of record CM054814.1, on the reverse strand, counting down.
GTCAAAGGAAAGCTCCTATACGGACTGAAACTCTCAGTTATGATCGAGGACTTCTGCACATCTGACAAAATCACCTTTGCGGACAAGCAGTACTTCAACGTGAACAAAGTCAGATTCCAGAAAAGGGCAGTAACCCTTCAATAGATTGGCTCAGGGCCAGCTGCACCTAAGGATGGGACTCAGCATACCTCAACGCCAAAGAAGAAGAGGTCCCCACCTAAATCCACGCCTAAGGCACCAACCAAGAGGCTGAAGAAGGTTAGCGAGGTTGTGCCTACTGAGGTTGAGGTGGAACCAGAGGCCGTCATTACTCAGCCGCCTCTACAGCTGAGAGACGAGCTAAAGTCTTCTGAGAAGACTCAATCAATGGAGAAGATCGTCTCCACTGAACATGGAGAAATCGTTGACCAAGGGGTCCCAGCTGAAGAAGTCCAGGCTGAAGAAGTTCAGACAGTGGAAAGCCCCTTGGACGTCCCTCCACTCAGCAGCATCCCATCTGTAGAGAAATAGACATCTCCGATTGAAGTCGAGGACTCGGAGACAGCCTCGGAGTCAGAATCTATCGGGATGGAGGCCTCAGCTCTCAAATCCAAAGCCTCCCAAGAGATTGCGGAAGTAATTCCGGAGATCGCCAACCACTCAGATCTTGTACTATTGGCTAGGCAGGCGAGGCTCCACATGTTGATAAGGTTCTAGGAAAGGCATAACCTGAGGAGACTAGCCATTCACCATTCCTGCGAACAGCTCCACGAGGAAGAGCTGCTGATAAGGGGGAAGATTGGCTACTCAGAGCCATCTGACCTCGGAATGCTCGAGGATCTGAGGGCAGCCATGCTCGCTCTACTGAACGATAGACAGCCTGTCTCAGCACCCGCGCCCTCAGATGGGTCTGACCCCGATGTTCAGGACCCACCCCATGATTCAGGTCCTGAGAAGCCTGATGAGGGAACTCAACAGGACAAGAATGCCACTGCATCTACTGCTGACCCTCCACTTAGCATCCTTGGTCCTGGGCAGACGGTGGCTGGTACTCCGAAAGCAGCTGATCCTGCTCAGCTCCTTCTCCAATCTGCTGTCGAAGTAGTGCCCAGCCCAAAGAGCCGTCGCTCGAAAACAGTAGCCAGGGAATTGAAGAATCAAGGCACCCAAAATCGCCTACTTGCCCGTACCGTCCACAAAACTTGGCGGCAAACCTCTGAGGCACAGAGTACAGAGTTGCAGGGACTCAGCACAGCCATTTCTACATCTCAAGTCCCTGACTTCTCCAGCATTCTGACGAATGCTTTAGCTAAAGACGATTCAGGAAGGCCAGGACAAACTAATGAATGCATACAAGGCCGCTCAAACCGCTCATACAGAAGCCGTCACTGCCATCTCTCAAGCCAATGAACTCAGTATAGAAACTATTTAGAAGGCTCTTGAAGAGAAGCTAGAACAACAATTGAAAGAGTTCAAGGCTGCGGCTGATCTCTCACACAAGAAATACAACGATCATCTGATCAATGAGAGGAACGAGCTGCATGAGGCTCTGACAAAAATACATAATAAGCTGGACGATCTATCAACCTTATACAAAAGCATGAACAGAAAGGTATCTGCTCCGCCCCCAACCCTAATTGCTGATGCCAAAAAGGGGATGGTTTAGTAAAGAAGGGGGAAGGTGTAGTTGAAAAAGCAACCAAGGAGCTGACACCGAAAGCTCCAAAGAGAGCAAGGTCAGTAGCAGGGGCAACTTCAACTCACTCATCTGCCCCTACTGGACCAACTAAAACTGGCGAGGCCCAGGGTGTCTCAGCTGCAACTGTAGCATCAACTGAGACTGGCCCAAGTAGCTCAGGAGCCAAAGAAGTCACAACTTAGGCTACTGAAACTCCTCTTGACATTATAAAGGAAGTAGCTGAGTATGCTGACGAGGAGGACTCAGAAGAGGAAGAAGCTCCTCTCCCTCCTCCAGTTGCCGAAAAAGGCAAAAAGGCACTGAAACTCCCAACCCCTCCCTCCAAGAAGAAAGGACCCAGGAGGTTCATAACCCCGGAGGAGGAGGCTCAGATAGCCGCATATGAAAAGCTGGCTAGGGAGATAGCCGAAGCTGAAGAAGCCAACAAACCTAAGAAGAAGCCTGTCAAAGGCAAGACTAAAGCTCCAGCTGGAGGCAAGAAAACAGGTACTAGGCTGCCTCCTAAAACGCTCAAACTCAGCGACGAAGCTGATAAAGATAAGGAGAAGGAGCAACAGCAACAGCAATCTACTGGGCAGCAGGGGACTTCCAAAGAAAAATCATCAACACCCGCTGACTCAGAAGAAGAGCCACCTCACAAGCCCTCCTACACTGCCTCGAAGGCACAGGAACAAGAGATGGAAGAAATCTGGGCTCAGTTAGACAGATACTTATACAGAGGTGAAGAGGCCAGGCAAATTGAAGTAGCCAGAGAGAGAATAAGGATGGCAGATCTTGAAGCTCTCAAGCTGAGAACTGAAAAGGAAGCTAGTCAGAGGATCCTGCAAAGGCTGATATCCCCTATAGATACAGGAGATTCAGGAAACCTACAGACCCGAAGACTCATAGATGGCCTACAACAGATGAATGGATACCAGTAGAATTCACTCAGAGGTGGGAAGCACTGAAGATCGAGTTCATAAAAAGGAACTATTTCTGGAGATTCTGGTCTGAGAAGCGCAAGTCAGTGTCTTGTACTGAATGGATCATGAGAGCTGACTTAGATATGTATGCCAGACTGCAAAAAGCTGTTAAAGAAAATGTTGAAGTCAGAGTTCCAGACCCCAGAATCCTGCCACCCCCACAGAGACTTGATGGATCCATTCACTACAGTGAAATAGAGAAAAAAGTGAAGGACGCTGCTGAAGCCAAATTCCTTGATGAAGAAGACCCAGCGGACTTTGCTGAGATACTGAAGGTGAGAAAAGTCACTTATCGCATGTAAGGAGTGCCTCTTCCTGAAACTATCTCAAGATTTCAAAGACAGGATTAGGCAGTTCAAATGAGTTCTTGCTTCTGTACTCTCTTTGTGTCATTCTTTCTTGTTTCTAGTCTAGCAGAGATGTAATTGTACTGATGTTTTCTCATATATATAATATATCTCTGTTTGGCTTTGACAATATCTTATTGTCTGAATTGCCGTGTTGGTTTATGCTTAACACTCAGAATCACTGAAGTGATTACTGACTCACACACTCACTGTCTATTATTTATTGTCAGTTGTTGCTTAGCTAGATTCTGATAGACTTGATAGCATAAGGGGAAAATGTTGTTAAGATAGGGAGAAATTGCTGTTTAGACTCTGTATTTGTTCTGACTTTATGCCCTGATCCCCTTAGTAGTCTAGGACTTGAAGAACAACTCCACTGATCCTACTTGTAATACTTAGTAAGGAGCTCTGCTTCTGATAAGTCATAGTGTTAGGTCGCTTAATTGATAGTTGTTAGGTTTTGGCATCATCAAATAGGGTGAAAATGTTGGGTGATGATTCTATCCTCAGCAGTGTTGATAAATAGTGGGAAATGACTCAGTCTTCTGTGGTATCATACGCTCAGTAGTCTTGTGCTCTGAATAAGACTGTGAAGATTTGAAGATCCCAAAACCCTATATTGATTGGTGAACCATTACATTGTAATTTGTTCTGTCTCGGAGGTTTCAGACTCAGTAGACCCTCTGCTCTGGTTCAGGCACTCAGTAGATTATCCGCCTCAGCACCAGAAGTAGAAGACTCAGTGATACTGGACTCAGCAAGAGCAAGATATGCGAAAGGAGTCAGTGGAACTGAACTCAGTAGGAGTAGTTCACTGTAGTCAGAGCTGATCTTCAGTAGAGCCAACTCAGCAGAAGCATGTTACTGAATCAGAGATCAGACTCAGTAACGGACAGGCAGTCTTCTGACTGTCAGGATCTTTGAAGTCATCTCAGCAGAGTCAATACGAGGAAGAGAGAAGTCAGCTTCAGATCTCCTTGAAGTCTGTTCTGTCTCAACCACCTTCTGAACCTCAGCCAATGACAAGCAGACACGTACTCTATACCTACTAAAGCTGCAAGTCAACAACTTTCCAGAAATGGAGGAAAAGGACACTGCCACCATAGTAATATACCGTTTAGGTCCTTTCTTTAGAAGGAGGGGTTGGAAGCTTCAGTATCTTCTTGCCTTTACCGATAACTGGAGGGGGCAGAGGAACCTCTTCCTCTTCTGACTCCTCTTCTGCGTACTCAGCAATCTTCTTGATTATGTCACTTGGAGTCTGAGTTTCTTGAGTAGCAGAGTCCATGGGTCCTGAGCCACTTGGGTCAGTCTCAGCAGACACTACATCGCCTGCTGCTGAGACACCCTAGGCCTCACCAGACTGAGTAGAGGGATCAGTGGGAGCAGATTGCTGAATCTGGGTTGCTCCTGCCACTGTCCTCACTCCTCTTGGTACTCTCAGTACCTTCCCGTCTGGTATCTTCAGTTTTCCTTTCCCCTTTTTGGCATCAACAAATACGCCAGGGGTGGGAATAGATACCTTCTTATCCAGACTTTTGTACGCTGCTGATAAATCATCCAAGGCATACTGCAGCTTTGTCAGTCTTTCATGAGCTTGTTTCTCTCCTCAGTAAGCTGATCGCTGTATTTCTTGTGAGAGGCGTCTGCTGCTGTCTGGATATCTTGCAACTTTTTATCCACTCTCTCTTCCATTGCCTTCTGAATAGATTGGAGTCTGAGATCGGAGGCCTGAGAGATGGAAGAAACAAATTATGTGTGAGCTGACTGGGCGGCCTTATATTCCTCCAAAAGCTTTGCTTAGCCAGCCGGAATCAGCTTTAGTTGCTCTTCGAAGTTGGCTCGTTGAGTGGCGAGTGCGTCAGTTAGGATCGTGGAGAAGTCAGGGGCAGGCGTGTTCTGAAGTGTCGTTCTAAGCCCCTTGATATCCGCACTCTGAGCCTGAGTGGTTTGCCTCCATATCTTGTGAACGGCACGGGCGAGGAGTCGGTTCTGAGTCCCTTGACTCCTCATGGCCCAGGCCACTAACTTCGAGCGTCGGCTTCTAGGGCTGGGCGCTACCTCGAAAGTAGATTTAAGTAGGAGCTGAGAAGGTTCTGCTGACTTCGAGGTACCAGCCGCCGACTGACCTGGTCCAAGGATGTTGAGAGGAGGTTCAGCAGTAGACGTTGGAGCATCCTTGTCCAGTTGAGTTCCCTCATCAGGCTTCTCCGGGCCTGAATTACGGGGTGGGTCCTGACCAACGGGGTCAGACCCGTCTGAGGCTGCCGATGTGAAATTGGTTGGCGGTCATTCAACATGGCTAGCATGGCAGCCCTCAAATCTTCTAAGGAACAGACATCAGATGGCTCTGAGTAGCAAATTTTGTTCCTTATCATCAGCTCCTCCTCGTGGAGCTGTTCGCAGGAGTGGTGTTTGATTTCGTGGAGCTGTTCGCAGGAGTGGTGTTTGATTAATCGGTTCAGGGTAGACCACTCTTGGAATCTGATCAGCATGTGGAGCTTAGCTTTCCTTGCCAGTAAGATGAGATCAGTGTGGCTGGCTATCTCCGAGATTCGTTCAGTAATTTCTCGGGAGGCTCTTGATTGCAGAGCTGAAGCCTCTATCCCGATTGATTCTGACTCAGAAGCAGTCTTAAAATCTTCAACTTCTATAGGAGACGGTTGCTTCTCAACAGAAGGAATGTTGCTCAGTGGAGGAACATCCAAGGGGCTCTGAGAGGTTTGAATCGGTTCAGCTTGGATCCCTTGGTCCACTGTCTCGCCTCGTTCAGTAGAGACGGCCTTCTCCACTGACGGAGTCTTTTCTGAGGATTCAGATTCATCCCTCAGCTGCAGAGGTGGTTCAGAGACTACCTCTGGCACTACCTCTGGCACGACCTCACTGACTTTCTTCAGCCTCTTGGTCGGAGTCTTTGGAGTAGACTTAGGAGGAGACCTCTTCTTCGTGGGAGTAGAGGTCTTCTGAGCTCCTGTCTTGGGATCAGCAGGCCGTAATCCAATCTGCTGAAGGGCCGCTGCCCTGCTCTGGAAATGGACCTTCTTCGGATTAAAGTATTGCTTGTCAGCATATGTGATATTGTCCGTTCCGCAAAAGTCCTCTATCAATCCCGACAGCTTCAGTCCATATAATAATTTTCCCTTCACAGCTAGGCGAAAATTTGACTTGTCGAATTTTGCGGACTGTGTCATGAATTCTTTCAGGAAGAATTCAGTCCAATTGATCTTAGCACGATCAGGAATGGCCATCATCAACTGAATCTTCGACCTTAACACTTGATCAAAGGATCCGGCCTGACTCGTCAGCAACTAAGTCACTATGTAGGCCAACGCTCTATACTGAGGAAGCATGGCATTCTTCGGGAATGCTGCTCTAAACGTTGTTGGCTTCCCGCCGAATTCTTCTAAGTATTCATCCATCAGGTCGTCCTTGTAGGCCACAGTGCTGAATCCCTCACTGGGAAGATGGAAGCTTCTCTGAAGAGCTTCTTTGATCGACATCGTTTTTATCTCAGAAACTGCACGGGAGGGGTTGCCAACTGAATGTACGATGTATCTGCATCGGATATCACCCTCTACTGATTCCAAGTTCAAGTAAAGCTCAGCAATCTGGCACGGGAGGAAGTATGATGGCTTCCTCGATAGAAACCCCTCTAGGCCAGTCGCTCTGAGAGCGTCAAAGATCTCCTCCATGTATTCAAGCTCACAGGCATCAAACTCCATCATGGGCTCGCACCAGACGCGGTCCTTATCGAGGATTTCTTCCATATTCAGTAATCTACAAGGACAAGAAATCAGTATCGAGCGAAAAATATTTAAATTAACATATACGATACTGGATGATAAGGAAAAGTTTACCAAAGAGTTTCTGAGAGTTTTGAAAATGGGTTTGCAAGGAGGCAAGGCTTTTCTCAAAAAAATTAGGGTTCGAAAATATGCAGAGTAAAATGGCGGTTTCTAACTTTAAACGTGTTTATATATATGTTAAAGAAAATGGACAGTTAATAATCCACGATTAAGTTTGAAATAGCTTTTTAAGATGGACGGCTAGGATTCAATGTTACAAAATAGGTAATGATCATTTTAGGCGCCTAAGTCAAAATACAGTTGTAAATAGCCAAAGAAGTAACTTGATACGACATGCATTAAATGCGCCGCAGAGTTCAACATACTTTACATAGAATATCGTGTATTTAATGTAAACCGTTATATTAAATGACATTTCATAAGGCATTGAATACGAAGCTGAATCTGAGTCATAAATGCACAAAATATTTCATTGGCTACTGAGTAGAGATACGCAAACCTGTCAGCTGACCATCGTAGTCAGCTGATACCTCGTGTAGATGGTTGCTGAGTCTCTACTTACTGAATTTACTAAGTACTGAGAGTGAACATTCCTCCTTAATGAATGCTCCTCTCCTGAATCCATTTATTGATTGGAGTCAGTTGGGTCCAGCAGACCTAGCTCTACTGAAAGTTCTCTGAATCTGGCTTCAGCTAGAGGCTTGGTCAGTATATCTGCCCTTTGGTGGTTAGTATGGATCTTTTCCATCGTGATATCCTTCTTTTCGACATGATTACGAATGAAGTGGTGTCTGATGTCCACGTGATTGCATCTTGTATGAAGTACAGGATTCTGAGTGATTGCAATTGCACTGGTGCTGTCGCTAGAGATGGCAATGGATCTTGGACCCGGTCCAGATCCGTAGATCCAGATCCATTTTTCTGGATATGGATCTTAAAAAATTGGACCTATTGGATCTGGATCGGATCTGGACTAATTTTAGAAATTACGGATCTGGATCTGGACTTTACTATCTGAGATCCGGATCCGGTCCAGATCCGTAATTTTTATAACTAAATATTATTTTATTATCATATCTAAAATATTATATTTATATTATTCTACTTAAAATATCACGTTATACTATTTGTTGAGCTTGAAATACTTAACTAGTAATCTACTCCCTCCGTCCCGCTATTTGTGGCTCACTTTCCCGAAAGGGGTGTCCCGTTATTTGTGGCCACTTTCCTAATTTGGTAAAAAGTTATTATCATATCTTCTACTTTATCATCTTCTCTCTCCTACTTTATTACATTATCTCTCCTACTTTATCATCATTTCTCTCACACTCTCTCATTATCTTACTCATCTTCTCTCTCATACTTTATCATCTACTCTCTCTCTCTCTCATACTTTATCATCTACTCTCTTAATTTCCGTGCCGAAACCAATTGAGCCACAAATAGCGGGACGGCGGGAGTAATAAATAGAAAAGAGGGAGGAGATTGAGTACCCACTGTCCACGAATTTGGAAGTTTTTTTTAGAGAGAAGATCATAGTTTTATAGATGATTGCAATATTTTTATAATATCATGAGTAGTTTGATTTTTTTTAATGATAGTAATGCTCTTATAGATTATCGTATTATCGTAGAACTAATTAAATTAGTTAAATTTTAATTGATTTAGAATTTTTTTAATTTTAGCTAAAAAAACTTATGGATCTGGGTCTAGACCCGAGACCATATGGATCTAATGGATCTGGGTCTGGATCTCATTTTTTGAGATCCAATGGATCTGGACCGAATTTGGACCAAAGTAAAAAATCTCGGATCTGGATCTGGACCGAGGAGGATCCGATCCAAATCCGGTCCATTGCCATCCCTAGCTGTCGCAGAAGATCGGCTTTTAATTCTGAATGACATCATAGTCACTTAGTTGCTGTTTGAGCCAAAGGATATGGGCGCAGCAACTTCCGGTAGCCATATATTCAGCTTCAGTAGTTGACGTCGCTACTGAGTGCTGTTTCTTTGAAACCATGAAATCAGCTTACTGCCAAGGAACTGACATGTTCCAGAAGTTGACTTTCGGTCAATTCTACATCTTGCATAGTCAGCATCAGAATAACCAGTTAGTTCAATATTATCATCAGCTGGATACCATAGACCCATGTCAGGTGTTCCTCTGAGATAGCGGAGAATCTTCTTTGCTGAGTCCATGTGACTCTACTTGGGATTCGCCTGAAATCGAGCACAGACACCTACAATATAAGTTATGTCAGGTCGAGTAGTTGTTAGATATAATAATGAACCAATAGTAACACGAAATTCAGTATGGTCTACTGATACTCCCTCTTTATCAAGATCAATTTTCATGTTCGTGTTCATCAAAATCTTGATTGGTTTGCCAGATGTGCAACGAAACTTCTTGATAAGGTCTCGAGTGCATTTGCCTTGATTGATGAACGTTCCCTTCTCAGATTATTTGACTTGAAAACCGAGGAAATACTTCATTTCTCCCATCATTGACATCTCGAATTTGTCCTTCATCATTTTCTCAAACTGCTGACACATGATGACGTTCTTCGATCCGAAGATTATGTCATCTACGTAGATCTGCACAAGTAAAATGTCGTCTTCCAATCGAATGCTGAATAATGTGCGGTCTATTGTGCCTTTCTGAAAACCTTTATGGAGAAGAAACTCAGACAGGGCATCGTACCAAGCCGTAGGTGCTTGTTTTAACCCATAAAGAGCCTTTCTGAGTCTGTTGACCTGATGTCCCTGCTGAAAGCCGGGAGGCTGTTCTACAAAGAATTCTTCTTTCAGCATGCCGTTCTGGAACGCAGACTTCACATCCATTTGATAAACTCTAAATCTCTGATGTGTTGCGTAGGCTAGGAATAGTCTAATTGCCTCTAATCTTGCAACTGGAGCGAAAGTTTCATCGAAATCTATTCCTTCAGCTTGACAGTAGCCTTTTGCCACGAGTCTTGCTTTGTTCCTTACTATGACGTTGTTTTCATCTCACTTGTTCTTGAATACCCATTTGGTTCCAATCACATGTTAATGTCGGGGTCTATCAACAAGCTCTCATACTTCATTTCTCGTGAACTGATTCAGCTCCTCCTGCATGACTATGACCCAATCAACGTCTTTAAGTGCATCCTCAACTGACTGAGGTTCTTTAGTAGACAAGAAGCAGGAATATAGAGCGCTTTCTCCCTGACAGAATCTGGATCTTGTCTTTACGCTTGCTGAAGGATCTCCAATAATCAAATCAGAAGTGTGTACGTCCAGCCACGATCTACGATGTTTCAACTCTTCATCTGAAATTTGTTCAACACAGATAGTAGGTGAGTTAGGCATTTCAGTTGTACTATTCTGAGATTGAACTAATTCAGTTACGAGAGTGTGATCTACTAAGTCACCAGGTTCAGGGGAATTTAGCTCAGGAACTTCATTTGTTCCCCTAAATTATTATTATCAATAGAGGTCTCAGTTACCACTTGGGTTTCTTCATCGACCTGAGTTACCTGGGATTGACTCTGTTCAGTAGAGTCAATCTGTTCAGCTACTTCTGCTGCTGGCTGAAATTTAGTAGACTTTACTTCAGTTTCTTTATCTGAATCATCATCCCAACACAGCTGGATCTTTTCAACTTTATCTTTCAAGCTTAGATCATGTAACTACTTACTGATGTCCTCAGATTCTGGTTTAGAGTTCCTGCTCCTGTCTGCAGTAGCAAACTCATTAAAGACAATATGAGGGCTTTCCTCCACGCACAGGGTCCGATAGTTAAAGACTCTGAAGGCTTTGTTAACCCGGGAGTATCCTAAGAAGACTCCTTGGTCTGACTTGCTATCAAAAGTCTTCAACTGATCCTTCCCATTATTGTGGATAAAGCACGAACACCCAAAAATATGGAAATAAGATAAAGAAGGCTTCCTGCCGTTCCATAAATCATATGGTGTCTTCTTATGCTGCTTTGTCAGTAAAGATCTGTTCTGAGTATAACATGCAGTGTCAGTAGCTTCTACCCAGAATTTGGTTGGGAGTCCTGAGTCTGCGAGCAGGGTTCTTGCTGCTCCTTTGAGTGTTCTATTCCTCCTTTCAGCAACCCCATCTTGTTGAGGCGTGTGCGCGGCAGACGTCTCATGCTCTATGCCTTTTGCTTTGAAGAACTTCTCCACCATAGAATTCAGGAACTCAGTTCCTCTGTCTGAACGTATCTTGATGATCTTGGTGTTCTTCTCGACACTGAGCTTTTTCAGAAGCGTTGGTAACTTTGTTTTGACGTTATACTTGTTGGCAATAAATATGACCCATGTGTAGCGCGAGTAGTCATCAATGACCACTAAAGCATACTTTTTACCTCTGATCGTCACTGGAGAGACTGGACCGAACAAATCCACATGTAGCAGCTGAAGGATTCCATCAATGGAAGGAGATGGAATAGGAGGATTTTGATTCCTTGTTTGCTTTCCCTTCAGACATGCTTCACACTGAGTGTATTTGCTGAATACTTCATTCGGCAATCCTCTTGCTAGAGTGTTTCTAGCTAGTTTGTTGAGCGTCTTGAAGTTGAGATGGCTGAGTCTTCTGTGCTAGAGCAACCCCGTTCTGTTGTCGTTCTTCGCCAACAAACAAGCTTCAGGTTCAGCTGAGTTCCAGTCAGCTACGTAGATATTCTTTTTGCGCGAACCTGATAACACTGTATTCCCTGTAGATTTATCAATAACATCACAGAAACTAGTGTAAAAAATCACTATATTCGAGTTATCACAAAATTGACTAATAGAGAGAAGATTATGCTGAAGTCCTTCAACATATGATACTCTTGGAATTGTTGCGGTTCCAATGCTGAGTGTTCCAAAGCTTCTGGTATAGCCTTTTGCGTTGTCTCCAAACTCGATTCGGGGTCCTTCTTCAGTAGTATAATTCTTCAGTAGGTCCTTTTGGTATATATATGTCTTGAGCATCCGTTGTCCACATACCAAGGGTCCTTGTGCACCTGCAAAACATAATTATATTTAGGTACCCTTTATTTTTGATTTTGGGTCCTTAGATGTTAGTTTTGGAAACCCAGATCTGTCTTACGACCCTGGTGGTCTCAGACAGTTTCTTCCCGCTTTGATCAACATATTTGACCACTGGATGGGTCGATGCTGACTTCTGAGTCTTTACAGGTTCAGGAGTCCTGATCTTCTGAGTAGGTGGACTGCTGACCTTTGCCTTCTGTACGGCTTTCTTTTTCCTCTTCTGAATCTTAGGTCCTCTCCTGACTATAGGATCATAGTAATATGACCCATACTGAGCTAGATGTGCCAGCTGCGGAGGTCCATACTGATCAGCCCACTTATCTTTGCTAGTTCCCCCTAGACTGAACTGTGGTGATTTGGTACTGATCTTCTTGTCCGAATGCTGATAGTTGGGATGAGGTTCCTTCATCTTTTGTTTGTTCTTTGCTAGAGGGTTCAGAATCTCTGCGTTGATGGTCTCCCCTTGAACAAACCTATCAGCTAGCCGGTTTTCCTAGCGTACGGGGGCAGATGAGGAGGCTCCATGGCTGAATCCAAGTCCCTCCTTGCAGTGATTAGGCTTGTTGCTTGCTAGCGTCTCCTCAAGCTTCTTTTCAGCACCCATGTACCGCTCTGTCATCAGGTTTCTCCAGACAACATCGTTTTTCTTCAGCAGTTCATGCTCGGTCTGAAGTCCTGACAACTCTTGCTTCAGTAAACTCAGTTCAGTATCTTTCTGAGTTAAGTCATTGGTCAGTACTGAGATATGATTTTCTTGATGCTGAGACTTGGCCATCAGAGAGTTTATCTCCTCCCTGAGTCTCAACACAAGTCCTTCTGACTCAGTATCAACCTGACTCTCCTGAGAAAGTCTCTGATTCTCAACTTTCAGGGTATCCAACTCCTGAAGAGTCTTACTGAGCTGCAGACTCATCTGAATCTGCTCATCTAGTAGTTCTTTATATGTGATCGCGATGTCCAGATTTTCATCTGCACCTGAAATGGTGTCGTGTGTGCAGTGTGAAGAGGAGTTAAATGGAGCGTGAAATTTTACCTCATCCTCTTCTCCTGCCATGGGACACTTTTCAGCGTCTTCTTCAAGCTCTATGTCATGAATGCCGCTTCATCATCTAATGAATCCATGAAGGAGTCGACTTCATCTGAGTCGTCTGAGAGTTCACCGGCAATATATGCTTGTCGTTTCTTGATGAACTTCTCCCTTTGAGCTTTGCGTGCTACTCTTTCAGTAGTGCTGAGCTTAGGACAATCATACTCTTCTTGCAGTTGTAGCAGGTAATGACTCTCTCTTCTTTGCTTTCGCTGTCTTTCGACTGAGCTGAGTCCTCCTGTTTCCTGCATTCAGAAGTATGTGAGTCAGGAGTGCGCTTAGGTGTATATTCAGTCTTACCCTTGGAGTCTCTGACGACTCTTGAGAGCTTCGTGCGCCTCTCCTTCTCCTTTTGATACTTCACGGCAAGCAGCGCGTACTTCTTAACTAGGTTTCCTTCTTTTAGATCACTAAGTGAAGGTTCAGCCTTGCTAGACATCGGAGCTCCTGTGCTGACAGATGCTTTAAAAGCATTATCGACTTGGGTGTCAGCTTCAGCTTGCTGCTTCCTTTGAGGTAGACCAAACTCGAACTCCTCAGCTTTAAGTTCTGAAAAGATATGGTCAGGAGTAATAATATCTATATCAGAATGTCGCAATAAAGTAGCAAAGGGAGTCCAGTGACCATCTGGTAGTGCCCTCAAAATCTTGGGATTCATCTCTCGGTTGGAGAATGTCTTTCCCAGCCCGTTGATAGAGTTCATCAGATCCGTGAATCTGACGTTGAGATATTCAATGGAGTCACCAGGCATGAGAGACACTCTCTCCAGCTTCTGAAGTTCTAGTGCAAGTTTGTTTGCCTTGATCTTCTGAGTCCCCCGACTCAGTAGCACTAGAGTATCCCAGAGTTCCTTCGCGGACTTGCAGTCCTGAACTCTTCCGAGATAAGAATCACTCAGAGTGGTCTGTATGGCGTTTCTGGCCACCCGGTCTAAGTTGTGAAGTTTCTTCTCCTCAGGGGTGAAGAGACTTTTATCTTTAGGAATCTTCTTCCCGATCACCATTCCTCCTCCTTGTGCTGGATCCTAAGCTACGATGCTATCAACCATCGGAACGATAGGTCCGTCCTCCAGTACCTCTGTGATGCTGTCGTGGAGGGAGGTCAGATGTGCCTCCATTCTGACCCGCCATACTCCATAGTTCTCTACTGAGAACATGGGTAACATCCTGATACCTGACATATCAGACATGATAGATAATGATATGAATGAAGAATGATATGCAATGAAAATGTTTTCTGGATCCGTTCAAGTAGACCAGTTTCAGAATAACAAGAGTCTTATAGAACTCCTGCTCTGATACTAATTGTTGGTCCCGAGAATAAACGTTCAGGTGTAGAGGGGGGGGTAATACACCTGAAAACCGATTTCTCAACTTTAAAACAAACAGTCCTTTTCAGGAGTGTGCCGTACTGAACAGGTTCAGTACACCAAATAAGCTGTTTTGGATCGCGTGGCAGAGTGACTGACTTTACTGAGGTCTGCTACCTGACTAGAGTCAGAATTCAGTACCGTTCACATAAAGTTCATTAGTGCGGAAATATGTAGGCCCAAAGTCAGTTGAGTATAGAAAACGTTTTTAATAAAACAGTTTCAGTATGTTAGTGCAGTAGGTTAAACTTGCTGAAACTTATTTGAATGATTTTTGAAAATACTTTCTGTATGCACAATAATCAATGCCACAGTTAAAACAAAAAAAATGAACACAGAACACATGCGATTTTTAAAGTGGTTCGGATCCAACAATCCTACGTCCGCTGTCCCGAAAGATCAGGAGGCTATGTATTATACTGAGATAGTCTCAGTTGGTTTGTACACTGGACAAACACTAGTCTTGAGATTTATACTGAGCAAGTCTCAGTTTACAAGGTATCAAACTAAGTGTTTGAAAAACTCTCCAACTATGAAGTAGTCCTTTACAACAAGGATCAGTTCAGATATGAACTCCTTCGTCTAAGCTATGGATATGATCAGCTGAGCTTAGGTTAGAGGGATAGGGAATGAGAAAGTGGCTTCTAGAGCGACGAACAGTTAAGTAAAGACTTAGGTTCGTGTTCAGTCGCTTGGATACTAGAGGCTTTATAATTCTGGTTCCGCTTGGTTCCCTGTGAGTGAGTATGTCGTCTTTCGCCGGAGATTATTCTTCGAACTTCTTGCGGAAGACTTTAAACGTTTTGAGGTGCTCGTGAATGCTCGTGTGTTCTTCGATTTCTGAGTGAGTTCGTTCGGTGAGCTTCAATTTGAATTGTATCCCTCTATTTATAGAGTAGAGATAAGAATAGATCCGTTGGAGATGACGATCCTTGTGTCTCTCTCTTTTGGGTAGCTAACAGCTCTTTCAAAGTGTGGTTGCAGTGTCCTTTCTCTCCATTTCTGGAAAGTTGTTGACTTGCAGCTTTAATCAGAATATGGACAGCTGGCTGCTTGTCATTGGTCGAGGTTCAGGAAAGTAGGTGAGACAGAATAGACTTCAAGGTAGATCTAAAGCTGACTTCTCTCTTCCTCGTATTAACTCTGCTGATTTAGACTTAGTGAATCCTGAGATTTCAGAAGACTGTCTGGCCGTTGCTGAGTCTGATCTTTATTCAGTAGCATGCTCCTGCTGAGTCGGCTCTACTGAAGATCAACTCTAAGTTCAGTGAACTACTCCTGCTGAGTTCAGTTTCACTGACTCCTTTCAGTATACTGCTCCTGCTGAGTCCAGTATTATTGAGTCTTCTTCTTCTGGTACTAAGGCTGGACCAGAGCGCCTGAACCAGATGAAGAGTGTCTACTGAGTCTGAAACCTCAGAGACAAAACATAACACATTACAACTGAATGGTTCATTAGTCGAGATAGGGTTTTGGGATCTTCAAATCTTCAGCAAATATTCAGAGCACTAGGCTACTGAGTTATATCTCAACTGATTGTGAGAAGAATGAATCATCTCCCAACAGGGTAGCTTTGCTAATAGCTACTATAATGATGTCAATGCTATCATTGAAGGCCTTGCCGAGTCTACATCACAATATAAAGGTCCAAGGATGCAAAGAAGATCCGTCAACCTGTCGAGTGGAGACTTTCTTGATGATCTTGACATGAAGATTGGGCTAAAAATTGAGGAGAAGTTCAGCCAACTCGAAGATAAATTAGATCACTTGCTCAAGGAGAAGAACTCCTCTTCTTCTTCATCATCACGCACGATGGCTGACCACACATGTGGAGCATGTGGTCAGAGAGGACATACTTCATTCCAATGTCATGGAGAGGATGCTAATGCAGCTGGTAATTGGAGCGGACAAAATAAGGCTCATCCGAACCTAAGATGGAGACAAGAGGACCAAGTGCTGCAGCCAATAAGAAACCCTCCACCACAATCATACCAACAACCGATTTATCAATACCAAAAATTTCAGCCATCACCGCAACAAGGGTATCAACAAACCTACAAGCCTCCACATAAAAGGCAATTTCAGCAGCACGGTCATCCGTCTGGCCAGGCGGACCAGAGCAATTCGCTGGAGAAGATAATGGCAGAAATGATTTCTTCTCAAAAGAATGCTATTTATTATCAACAACAGATGCAAGAGGAGATTAATCAGACCAAGGGGGATAATCAAAGCACCTTCGCGAATCTGTCTAAACAGATTTCCAAGTTGAATTCTTCAATTCAAGAGATAAGAGGAAGTCAAGGGCAATTTCCTTCTCAAATCGAGGCTAATCCGAACTCCCACAATTGCAATCACATCATGTTGAGTAGCGGAAAGGAATTGCCTGAACCAGCACCAAAGACAAATCCTTAAAAGATTCGGTCTAAAGCAGAACAGATCGCCGAACTAGCCAAGCCGAGTAGTCTGGCAGATCCTGCTGCAATGCAGAATATTGAGGA
This sequence comes from Lavandula angustifolia, assembly GCA_028984105.1. Taxonomy (NCBI): domain Eukaryota; kingdom Viridiplantae; phylum Streptophyta; class Magnoliopsida; order Lamiales; family Lamiaceae; genus Lavandula; species Lavandula angustifolia. Next base: position 25,577,056 of record CM054814.1, on the reverse strand, counting down.
TGAAGTGCTGAATTCCAGAGACGAACAGACTGGACATACCTTGAAACTGTCATGCCTCCACCATTTCCTAAGGCATTGGAGAGGAAGCAGACACCGAACAAAGACTACATAGATTATGTGAAGCTGTTCGAAAAGCTTGAAATCAACGTACCTTTATTGGAGGCCGTAAAGATTCCCCAATTTGGGAAATTTGTCAAAGACTTCATAGCGGTAAGATATAACACTCCGGGAAGGTACTGATGGATACGTCGGTGTCGACAATTATCCAGAAGATGCTTCCCACCAAGTGCGTAGACCCATGTATGTTTACTTTACCTTGTCTTATGGGTAATGTGATGGTTAAGCAGACTATGTGTGACTTGGGTGCATCTATCAATGTTATGCCATTGTCTGTGTATAATCAATTAACTGGAGTTGAATTGGTATCTACTAGGGTGATTATACAACTGGTTGATAGGTCATGCATTGCTCCCATAGGCTTACTAGAAAATATCATAGTCATAATTAACAACTATGCCTATCCTGCAGATTTCTAAGTTATAGATACAAATGATAGGCATGTTGAGGGTACTGCGGTTGTTTTGTTAGGTAGGCTATTTTTTAAAAATATGAAGGTTGTGATTAATGTTGATGAAGGTTCTATAAATGTGCGATATCATAATGAGATTTATGTTCATCATATAGCAAGTGTACTTAAGAAACCTTATGATCATGAGAATGAAGTTGCTTTATCTACTGACGAGATTGAGAGCTTTGTCCAAGAATATCTTGAGACGCAGTTGTTGCAGGATAAGATGGAACTCACTCTCACGAAGGGATTTACTGATCTTGATGCTAAAGACATGAGGGATGAAGAGATTAAAGACAACATTATGGCACTTTATGCATCTCTCGAATTCGCAGCTTTCAGTAGTGTCGCCCAGTTGCCCAGGCAGGCCGATTCTGACAAGATTCTGCCCTTGTTAGTAAAGCCACCAGTTCTGTAGTTGAAATCACTTCCAATGCACTTGAAATACGCCTATCTTGGAGATGATGAGACGCTGCCAGTCATCATTAGTTAGGAGTTAACCCAACCCCAAGAGGAGGCATTGTTGGAAGTTTTGAAGAGGCACAAGAAGGTAATTGGATGGACTTTAGCCGACATCACTGCCATAAGTCCCGACATCTGCACTCACTCTCTTCATATGGAGCCTGACAGCAAGGCATTCCGTGATCATCAACGGAAACTCAATCCCAACATGCGAGAGGTAGTGCTTAAGGAGGTGTTGAAGCTTCTTTCCATGGGTATTATATACCCTATTTCCGATAGCAAATGGGTGAGTCCCGTCCATGTGGTGCCAAAGAAGTCCAGTTTCCAAGTTTTGGAGAACGAGAAGAACGAGTTGGTGCCAATGCGGTTGGTGACCGGCTGGCGTATGTGCATTGACTACAGAAATCTGAATGAAGCTACACGGAAAGATCATTTTCCGTTACCCTTTATTGATCATATGTTGGAGATACTTGCGGGCAAGCTTATTTTAGCTTTTTAGATGGCTATAGAGAGTACTTTCAGATCTTCATGAAGGAGGAGGATCAAGACAAGACCATTTTACTTGTCCTTTTGACACCTTCGCATATCGTCGTATGCCATTTGGATTGTGTAATGCACCGGGCACCTTTCAAAGGTGTATGATGAGCATATTTTTGGACCTAATCGAGGAGTGCATTGAGGTCTTCATGGATGACTTCACGGTCTATGGGAATTCATACGAGAGATTCTTGAAGAATCTAGATAAAGTTCTTGCCCGGTGTGTGGAGAATAACTTGGTACGTAACTACGAGAAGTGCCATTTTATGGTGACCGAGGGAATTATACTAAGTCAGGTGGTTTTGAGTCGAGGGATTAAAGTGGACAAGGCCAAGGTTGACTTGATTACGAAGTTACCACCTCCTACATCAACGAAGGAGATCCGCAGTTTCTTAGGGCACGCCGGATTTTATTGGCGTTACATTCAAGATTTTACAAAGGTAGCTCAACCACTCACAAGGCTTCTACAACAAGATGTGGAGTTCGTGTTTGATGATCAGTGTAAGGAGGCCTTCGACCTCCTCGAGAAGAAGCTTACCACGGCCCCGATTATGCAGTCACCCGATTGCAATAAGTCGTTAAAGATCATGTGTGATGCGTCCGATAGGGCTGTCGGAGTAGTTTTGGGGTAGAAAACCGGTAAAGAAAGTCATGTCATCTATTATGCCTCGAAGACACTTAACCCGGTTCAATGCAACTACTCTACCATGGAGAAGGAGTTGTTGGCTATGGTCCTACTTGCTTGGTTCAAAGATTGTGGTGTATACGAATCATGCGGCAGTCAAGCACTTTCTATCCAAGAAGGTGTCCAAGCCCCGTTTGTTTCGATGGATAATCTTGCTTCAAGAGTTTGATTGGCAGGGTAAGAGACAAGAAAGGAGCGGAAAACCATGTGGCAGATCATCTAAGTCGTTTGAACCAGGAGGAAGACGGACGAATAGATTAAGGAGGTTTTTCCCGAGGAACATCTCAATGCTGCTCCCAAATCTATCTCCAGCCTAGCCAGACTGGCCCCTCCTCAGTGCTTTTCAGTCAATATTCAGCCACTACTCCACCTGGCCAGATCGAACGATACTGCTCCAGAATGGCTTGCTAACATAGTTAATTACTCCCTTGGTTTGCTAACATTGTTAATTACTTGACTTCCTAGCAGCTTCCTTCCGACTTTACACATGCCCAAAAGTTGAAATTGAAGAGTGAATGCAAGCACTGCTTTTTGGACTCTCCAATTTTGTGGAAGATGGGAGTAGATCAAGTAATTCATCATTGCATTCCTGAAGCAGAACAATGTGAGATTTTACATCATTGTCATTCGTCCCCTTATGTAATGCTAGAAAGGTTTTTGATGTAGGTTTTTTTTGGCCGACCTTAAACCTCGACTCCTACAATTTTTGCAAGACATGTTCACGTTGCAAAATGACCGACAACAATTCCCAGAAGGACGAAATGCCCCAGAAGCTGTTGCGTTTATGTGAGATCTTTGATGTGTGGGGCATGGACTTCCTGGGTCCATTCCCAAGTTCATGCGGGAACTTGTACATTTTGCTTGTTGTAGACTACGTGTCTAAGTGAGTCGAGGTTAAGGCCGTGAGGACTAATGATTCTAAAGTGGTTGCAGGTTTTCTTAGATCTAATATTTTCAGCAGATTTGGAGTGCCGACGGCTATCATAAGTGATCAAGGGAGCTATTTCTACAACCGCACTATAGAGTCACTCATGAAGAAATATGGTGTTAAGCCGTATTTCTACGCCCTACGGATACAAACAAATGGGCAAGCTGAGGTATCGAATACAGAGGTGAAAGCTATACTTGAGAAGACCGTAAATCCTTCTAGGAAGGATTGTTGTTTGAAACTAAACATCGCATTATGGGCTTACCGCACTGCCTACAAAACTCCCTTAGGTATGTCTCCGTATCGGCTCATTTTTGGGAAACTTTGCCATTTGCCCGTGGAATTGGAGCACAAAGCATGGTGGGCTCTTAAAAAGGTTAATATGGATCTAAACGAGTGTGCGAAGGAGAGGAAATATCAATTGCAAGAGCTTGAAGAGATCTGTCTTGAAGCCTACGATGCCGCCATGAGGTACAAAGATCGTACAAAGGTATGGCATGACAAGCACATTCGTGCTAAGAGCTTTAAAGAAAGCCAATTGGTGTAACTATATCAGTCGGCAAACTTTGTTCTCGTTGGATTGGTCCTTTCCAAGTTCGGTCCGTCTGGCCAAGCGGAGCAGTGACGATTTCAAAACTTGATTCTAATGCAGAATTTACCGTCAATGGCCATCGTTTGAAAATCTACCATATTGCTGAGATGTTGGAAGTTGTGGATGACCGTAGCTTGTCCATTCCCTCCTATTCTTGATCTTGAAGACGGAGTCTAGCCAATGACAATAAAGCAAGGCGCTACCGGGAGGCAACCCGATTTTTTTATATCAGTATTTTCCTTCGATTTTATTATTGTTACGTTTATGTTTTGGGTTGTTTTTCCAGATCTTGGCTAAGAAGGATGTTGTGGACTTAAATGTAACGAGGCAATTGGAAGCGGAGAAATTGTGTTTCAATGTCAAAGTGGTGCTGAAACATTCAGTCGTACTGAACGAGAATTGGGAGAATTAAAAAAGAAAAAGAAAAAAAGAGGGGGTTCAGTAGTGTTGAACCATTCAATTGTGCTGAATGGTTCAGCGGAACAGTCAACAGAGTTTAATACTGACTAAAAAATAAAAATAAAAAAAGAAACTCTTTTTTCCTCCGTACCTATTTCGACTTCTTCAACTCCACTTCCCCAGTTTCCCTTCCCCTCCAAGCTCCTCTCTCTACGCTACACCCCCCCTCCACTACTCTCAATTTTTCGAAATTGATTTTCGATCCGGCCAATTCCACTTGCCCAAGTCGACGATCATGGCTCCAAAGAAGAGAACGAGAGTCGCCCAGCCCTCCAAGCCTGCACCGACGGTTTCCCCACCGAATGAGTCGCCGCCACCGTTTGTAACATAGCCAATTCACTCCGGTGCCGGGCGATACCCTTTCACCGTTCCACCACCCAATTTCAACGAGGTCTCTGTTCCACCCTCACTGGTTGATGCGCCGTCCTCTTCCCGCCGCACGCACCGAATCCGGCGTGCGTTGGTTCCTACTACCACTGGGCTCTTTGATATCGACGACGACGACGCGCCTGCCACCGATGAGCCTGCCGGACCCGCCGCCATTGAACCAGCCTCCCCTACACCTGAGGCCACTTTTCCACTATCTGATCTCTACGGTCGTTTTCCCTTTCTCCAGATGCAGCATCTGTACCCACTGACGACGTCCTAGGACGGAGTTGATTGGGTGGCGGAGGTTGGGGGTAGTTCCGTTCTCTCAACGAATGAGTCTTATTTTGTGCCGTCCACTAAAGAGGTAGAAGAGCTCACTCTGGAGCGTCTCTCTCTCGCTGATTCTAACGAATCCTCATATTTTCCCTCGGCGAATGAGTACAACAACCTCATCGTTCTCCACTTCCCTGATGATGAAGTGGTGTTCGCTGTTACACAGTTTGAAGAAGTGCATTACCAGCGACGACTGTCTACTCGCAGCACCGAGAGTTTTAGAAATGGATGGGTTATCGATCAACGCTTCCTGCACTCTACCGGTATTTTCGGTACGTTTTATGAGTACTTTCGTCGAATTGGTTGGTTGTGGCTGATTGAATCGCATCATTATCCTGGTTATCATGCTTTGATTTCTAAGTTCTTTACTACTTTCTCTTTTGAGTATGTGCCTGGAGTGTGTGATAAGTGTATATCGTTTTGTTTGGCTGGAGTTTATTATGGGTTATCTTCGGCTAAGTGGTCTGCTCGTTTGGGTACTGTTTCTTTGGAGGATTTTGATGATGGTACTTATCTTGTTACTCCTCGTGGTTTACGTTGTGTTCAACGTGATTATATTGGTTCTTTCGTGCTTGGCGTTTCCTTGCTCCTGTTGATACACAGCCTTTTTGTATTCTGTGTCTAATATTTCTTTTGTGGCTGATCCTGCATTGCGACTGTGCCATCAGTTAATTTGCCATAATTTGACTGGATATTGGACTGGTTTTTCTACGGTGACTGATAATGATCTCTACTTTCTCTAGTGCATGCATACGGGTCAACGGGTTGATCTTGGTTATTGGGTAGTTCGTAGCATGTATGATATAGATAGTCATGCGGCTAGGCATCTCACTCTCTATCATCTATTTGCTACATTCCTTGCCCGGAACTTTGTGATTTTTGATGATTCTCTGTTGACCCAGTTGTCTGACCCCCCCTTCTTTGACCTTGAGTTGGCGGGACATGCTAGGATTTGCTATAGGGAGCCTAATGGTACTGTTCGATTTTATCCATCGGGACCTCGAGCTCCGAGTGCTGCTCCCCCTGTAGGTCCGCAGCTTGCTGTCGATTCGGTCCAGGCGCTGCGGGATGAGGTAGCTGCCCTTCGGCAGCGATTTGATATGTTGGAGCAGATATTTTTGTCTAGACTGCCGCCTCGAGGCGACATGTGATGCCATTATCCCCTTTGTTTTTCTTGTTCTTTTAGTTGTGTTTGTGTCTTTTTCTTTTCGTGATTTATTTGTTTGTTTTGCCTTCACTTGCTCTTCGGTAAAGCTCAAGTGTAACGAAGGTCGTCCTTATTTTTGCTTGGAGTTTTTTGTCATGTTTCTCCTTCTTTGTTTTTTGTCTTTTCTTGCGTGAGGGCACAAAATGTTTTAAGTGTAAGGACGGAGGTCTTTGCGTCGCTTCACTTTGTGTCATCCTTTCTTTTGTGTCATCGAAGCATGCTAAAAATTAAAGGTTATGATGCACTCTTGTTCTTTGTTTAAGCATGTTTGATTTGTGATTTATGTTTCAATATGCAAGCATGATAGTTGTTGTGAAGAGTAGGGCTTGGTGTACATTTGTATGTAATTTGGGATGATGAATAATAAGTAAATTGTGGATCAAAATTTTATACACACTGCGTATATTAGACTTGAGCCTTTAAAGTAGGATACTTTCTACTAATTTTTTTGAGAGTGTTTGTCCACGAAGTTGCAATAAAGTTGAGTCACTTGTGATACGTGATAGGAGGCACTAGGGATTAAACCATTTGGATGCGACAATACTTTCCTATCTTACATTATCCCTTAGTGAACACATTTGAGCCTTGACCGATTCATTGATTTAGTCAGAAAATATTAGCCGAGGCCTTTTTAGCTTTCTCTTTTCCCGTGTCATTGCATGTTTTACACGCTTTATTGAGATTAATCTTACTACGTATCCTTTGCCTACCTAATTGTTGCATGCTACGAAAAATAAGTGTTGGCCGAAATTGTGTATGAATAGCAGTATCTAAGGTCAGTTCGTATTTGTACCCAGATTTTTGTGAATAGTGAATAATACTGACCCAAAAAATAAAAATAAAATAAAATAAAATAAACTGAAAAACGTGGAAAATCAGACTGTGTGAAGGGTACATATGATTATATTAGTAGCATTCGATGTGTAATTCTTTAATGGTGGGTGTTATTTATCTATTATCTCATTTTAAGCAAGTATGACATTCATGACATTGATCTACATTTCTTGGAGCTTAGAACCCCTAGGACCCTTACCAACGAAAACTTGTCTAAGTCCTAAACCCCATTACAACTGAAACAAAAAGACCTTCTTGATGTTGCAGTTGTGACAATCCTTTATCGTGATAGAGTGGACTATATTCTTTGAGTGGCTTGACCGGACTTAGATTAGAGAGTGTTGAGTGAACCGTGAGGATGATCCACGTTTGCTTAGGTTTTTGACCAAGTTGATATGTGTGTGCCTTGTCCGAAATTTGCAACGCTACTTGTTTGCTGAGATTCATATTTGCATAATTTAACATGATTTGGCGAGTTCTTTGAGTGTGGAGATTATGGATATGATTGGTATTGCTTCTTGTCTTTGTTTCAAGTTTTTGTTCTTTTTCTTGTCCTTGCCTTTTCTTATCTTGTTCGTGTCTTATGTGTTTTTATTTTAAAGTCTTGAGTCTTGGGGATTGACTGAATTTGAATAGTACGTATTCTTTTGTGTTTCTTATACTTTAGGGCAAGTATGGTTCAACTGTAAGGAGGTTTGATGAGTCTAATTCGTACTATACAAATTTTGTCTGTTTTGGCGCCCACCTGGGCAGCTAGACCGTATTTCCTGTGCTGTTTTGCAAATTTCCGCGCTGATGTTGCGATGACGAGATGCTAAGGTGGCAGACATGAATTTAGGATTAAAAGGGCCAAATTTGGACGGAAATTGTGGAAGGAATGTGGAGGATAAGGAAAAGAAAAGATATGGAAAGAATGGATATGATTTATCTAATTAATATCTTTCTATATCGGATAAGGAAAACCTACTTCTACAAGAAAAGGGAGGTAGCCATAGATAAGGGAGAGAGATGAACGAAAAGGAGATTATCTTTCACATCATCTTTACACCATTCAAACGAAGAGACGAGAAGGAGCAGCCGAGATTGGAGAATTTTCCGTTTATTTTAGTTCAGATTTGGAGACACAAACACTATCCTGGTTTCTTTTCTTAGTTTAGACTGGAAATTTCAATATTCTTTACCGTTGGTTGATTTGGATTCTACGAACTGGAACTTTTTAATTATTCAGTTTTAATTTCAGTTGCGTTTGTGTTTTAACTCCATTCATCAAGTTGTTATAATTTTCATGCATGGAAATTTCGAAACTCACCGGTGTTGAACAGTAGTGGTGCTGAACTATTCAACTGAATTGAACTATTCAGTTGAATTGAACTATTCAGCTGAACTGAACGGAAGTAGTGCTGAGTGGAAGTGTTACTGAACTGAAATTCAGCATGTTTAATATTCTGCCCAGTTCAGTCATCCGCCTGCCCAGTTGGACCAGTATGCGTTGCTAATTCTTTTAGGTGCCGGTGAGATGTGAAACACACACTTTAACGAATTCGTGAGACTTAAGCTTTAATAATAAATCACTTAGGATCCAAATTAGTATTGGTTAATTAATTGAATTAGTTAATTTAGGCTTGATCACCCTAGGTTAATTTAATTTATAGTTAATTTAGTACTTCTATAGTTTCTCGTGGGATTAGGCTAAATAAGTAGCACAATTGTTCTTAGAATAATAGCATTAATTTGGTAAAAGACTATTAGATGCCCACCATACGAGTAGGCTCCTAAATTGGGTTCCCTTAGTTCTTAAAGCAGATTAGGTGTTAAATCTATTGATTGCCCACCAACGTAGGTTGCATCTAATTTAGAGAAGTAGTCGTTTCAATGCCCACCATGGAGACTATCGAATAATTAAGGGGGAATAGGGGGTGTGTCAGTTTAATTACGGTGTCCTACAACTGATTGATCTATAGGGTTTAATTTCTCTTTAGTGTCAATGATCGATTGTGTGTGTGTGAATCATCTTGCTGGAGCCATTTCTTTGCATACGTTTATTGGCATATTTATTCCTGCTTTTTTACTTTCTTGTTTTAGTATTTAGAAACCCCCGAAAATTGCGTGGTCGCTAACCAAACCCTTAAATTAATTGGAATTTAATGTTTAAAATCTTCGTTCCCTGTGTTCGATATCTGTTTGCTATACCTATCTAAGTTCTAGCATTTTGCAGGATTTATTTGGTGAAAACACCGATCACCACTCCTCACCCCTAAAAGAGTTCAAACTATATATTTCAACAATCGATCTCTCGTTAGGAGATTGAACGAGCTCGTCTGCAACCACGTCTTCATTTTCATAATTCCTTTGGTTGTCGCTTCTTTCTTCACATGAAACGTAGTATTCCGTTATATAGACACACACACACATAGACACAACATGGTTATCATCTTCCTGTCGAGCACCTTTCAATTTGCATCTTTCATGTGCTCAAGACTTATCTTTACTGTAAAGATAATTTCAATGTGCGGTCTAGAATTGATAATCATATCCATTAAACTTTTCAATAAGAGATTTTCCTCTGATTGTTGCAACACTTAATATCAGAGTAGGGACGGATTGTTGACACGATGGACAAAGGAAAATCGTTGTTTAGAAAAGTTCGATTTATCAAATTATGGATTCTGGAGGATGCAAATTTAACATTGTTGGGAAATAATAAGTATTGGATGACCTCAGACCCCTTGCTGAAAGATGAACCTAGTCTGTGTATAGATCAGATTAGATCGAAATTTGTTGGGTGACGATTTTTTATGAAAGATTTATATGATACCAAAATCCTAGATGATTGATGAACCTCATAATGTAATAGATGATTCAGTTTAGTTGACCTCGATCAGTGAGAAGCTGCCAAAACTGTACCTGGTATAACATAAAGCTGCAACAAAGCTCCAGATTCCTAAAAAGTGAGAGAATCTCTACAGTGCATTCAGACTAAAGAAAAGATTGTTTGCCACTCGTCTAGCTACAACTATTAGGTCATCTTGCAATGGATCTATTCACCAGCCACGACAATAAATATAGAAGATCTTCTTTGCTTTGAAGATATCGGGAACACAAGCGATTAAGTTTACATGCTTTAGCACATTCAAAGCACACACAACGAAGAACTTAGAATACATTTGAACATCCCTTCAGTTCTTCACTTTTGAGTGAATTAGTTCCCTCTCTATTTTCCTATGCTAACCGAGAGAGATTATAAGCTTAGATTCGGATGAGCTCATTTATTGAACTGTTCCTATTATAAGAACTCCTTCAAGTTGGAAATATCTTAAACCATGTGTGGTTGAACTACGTAAAGTCGCTTAGGACTATAACTAAGTCATAGTCTATCCTGCATGGACAGACTGAACTTGTTCAATATAAATACAAGTATCTCATGGAAATAGAAAAGTGGGCGTTGGATCTTGCATATTCGAACCACTCTAAATAGCTACATTCCTTACTGCAAAGTTTATCGCATACTGACCATCTGCACTGAACTATTTTATAAAATCATATATGTGTTGGATTTTAGTGAAACCTTGAAAATACGCTCAAGCATAAACCTGAATGATTTTTTCAGTAACAAAAGTTTTTCAATGAGATCATAAAATTTTAGCCTACAAATTCCGCACATACTTGTACTGAATTACTTGTGAGCTGACATTAGTCAATGAACAGTACTTAGTAGAGAGTATCACTCTGCCTACGTGATCAAAAAGCTTACTTGACAAAGTAAAGATCAGGTTTAATAAGTATACTCATTAACATACTGACTTTCGCATTTGAGTGTGAAACTCAAACACAGGTGTATTTCACCTCCCTCCCCCCCCCCCCCCCCCCCCCCCCCCCACCCACACACACCCCTAAAGTCTTGTCCCTATACCATGAAAATCAGTTTGAGTCTGTATAGGTAGATTGCTATAGATTAGGCTAAGTTCAGTTTAGATTAGGTAACTTGAGTTTCAGTTAGGCTAGATTGAACTCAAGTTATCATGACATTATCTTCAGTTAGTATCTAACTTTGTCCTGATCAGGTGATTGATGTAAGAGGTACTAGGCATGGAATTCAAAGTCGATAGTCGATGAAGACACCCAACTACCAAATTAATTTTGACCAATAGTAGAACACCATGTAAGCCCTAGCCTTAGCGGGACTGAAAAGTGCCATATTGACCTGCAGAAAGTGATGCGTACTTAAATCAATTAATGTTCAAGACCGTTGGGGCTCGTAGTCAATGAGAAGAAGATCTTTGTTCAAATGATGTATTCTTGCTCGCCTATTAATATAAAGGGTCTCTCACTCTTGAGAGGTTACAAAATTTCAAAGCGCTCAATCTCACCGCAAAGAACAAGCCTTAGTTTTTGATACTACAAGTGTTCTTTCATACAGATTCCCTTTCTGCATATTCCAAGTAATTTCTCGTTTATATCACACGCTTGGAATCAAGAGTTTTTCATATTTTTTTTTAGTTGGACACAACCCAAACCCTTTACCTACTTGATAGGATTGATAAGATGATAGTTTGATAGTTTGGTGGTAGATAGATTGGTTTATAGTTTGATAGATAGATGGTTTGGTTGTTTGTATTTATATGTATCTCGAAAGTCTCTGAAATCTGATAGTGGATATCTACAGAGGTAGAGAGTGGACATATGATCTTGTGAATCCGAACCACTATAACTTGTTGTGTTGTTTACTTCTTGCATACTTATCTATGTTGTTATTTGCATAAACTGATTTTGAAGAGCATAATTTTTATTCTTCCCCCAATCAGACTGAAAATATAACTTAAAGCACTAGATAATCAATGTTTTGACTGATTCAGATTCAGTCAGCCTTACACTTAATTTTAAGGGTTAAGGTGTTCTCTGTTGACTCAAGTCCAATCTCAAACTTCAGACTGACTTCGTTATCTTAGTAAAAAAATTTGTAATAAGTTGTCCCCCCCCCTCCCCATAAACCTGAGTTCATACCAAGACCTACAATTGGTATCAGAGCAGTGGTCAGACTGACCGTGTTCTCCATATCAACACTTTTTCAGGTTAAAATGCAAGAAATAGTGGTAATACCTTTTTTGGCTGTAGAACACTCTTTCCTGGATCTGAACTTCTCATTTCTCAATATGTCTGAATAGCTAGTGTTGGGAGATGATTCAGCAGTAGATTGTTTAGAAGATTTGGCTAATCTCAAAACCCTAGTTTGATAGGTGAACCATTCCTTGGTAATATTAATGCCTTGGTCTCTGAGAGTTTCAGACTCAGTAGACTTTCCTTCAGCATGGTCCAGGCTTAGAGTTCTGTTTGCTGACCCTCAATAGACTATCCGCCTCAGTACCGTGGAGTGACGACTAAGTAGTGTTGGACTCACTAGGAGCAGCATACTGAGAGGTGTTTAGATTCAGTAATGCTGGACTCACCAGGAGCAACATACTGAAAAGAGTCAATAGAACTGGACTCAGCAGGTGCAGTTCACTGAACTCAGAGTCGACCTTCAGTAGAGTTGGACTCAACAGGAGTATACTACTGAGCCCAAGGTCAGACTCAGTAACGGCCTGATAGTCTCCTTGATTGTCAGATGATCTTCTATGTTAAATTAGTTGAGTTGTCTGAGGTTGTTCACATCAGAGAAGTCATCTTCAGTATCTTCCTTTGAAGTCTGTGTGTCTCAACAACTATCTACACCTCGACCAATGACAAACAGCCAGCTGTCAAAGGTCTGGTAAAAGCTGCAAGTCAACTACTTTCCTGAAATAGAGGAAAAAACTCTGCACGATTTCTAAAAGAGTCGTTAGCTACCCAAAGAGAGTGACATGTGGACAGTTCGTCTCCGATGGATCTATCCATAGTTCACCTCTATAAATAGAGGGAAAATCAAATCAAAAAATGATCGAACACACGAAAATATGAGCATCGAACGAACAAGTTACAAGCTTTCCGCAAGAACTTCCGTGAAATACCTAACGTGAAAGGCGACTACTTTGCTCTAGGGAACCAAGCTTAATAGAATCAAAGCCTCTAGCATTCAGGTGATAGAACACGAACCCAGAGATATTATTCCTCAATGTTCATCATTCTAGAAGCCTCTTCTTCCTCCCTTTCCCTCTAACCTAAGCTCCACTGAAATATCCATAGCTTAGAACCCAAGGAGTTCATATCTTGAACTGTTCTTATTGTAAAGAACTCCTTTACTGTTGGAGAATTCTTCAAACATTCTTGTTTGAACGCTGTAAACTAGGACTTGCTCAGTATAATCTTCAAAATCGTGTTTGTCCTGTGTACAAACCAACTGACACTAACTCAGTATAATAAAATAGCCTCCTGATCTTTTCGGGATAGTGGACGTAGGATTGTTGATATCCGAACCACTTTAAAATCGTCGTGTTCATTTACTGTTGCATTGATTTACTGTTCATACTGAAAACCGTTTGCAAAATTACACAACAGAGTTTCAGAAAAGCTTAACTAAGTGCACTAAACTACTGAAACAGTTTTAATAAAAACGTTTTCAAATCAACTGAATTGGGCCTAAACTATTCCGCACGCTACTGAACTCTTACTGAACGGTACTGAATTCTGACATCAGTCAGCTAGCAGACCTCAGTATAGTCAGTCACTCTGTCCACGCGATCTAGAACAGCTTGTCTAGTCTACTGAATTTATTCAGCAGACAATCTTCTTAATTGGACTGTTCGCGTTCTAAGTTGAGAAAAAGTTTTCAGGTATATTCACCCCCCCCTCTACACCTGAACGTTTACCTCAGGACCAACAATTGGTATCATAGCAGGAGTTCTTTAAGACTCTTGTTATCTGACATTTTCACTACATATCATTCTTCATTCATATTATTACCTAACATGTCTGATATGTCAGGAATCAGGATGGTACCCATGTTCTCAGTAGAGAACTACGGGGTATGGCGAGTCAGAATGGAAGCTCATCTGACTTCCCTCCCCGATAGTATGACAGAGGTCTTGGAAGATGGACCTATCGTACCTATGGTCGATAGTGTTGCTTTCCAGGATCCAGAACAAGGAGGTGGAGCGGTAACTGGGAAGAAGGTTCCAAAAGACAGAAGCCTTTTCACTCCAGAAGAGAAGAAGCTTCACAATCTTGATCGGCCTGCCAGGAACGCCATACTGTCCACCTTGAGCGACTCATATCTCGGGAGAGTTCAGGACTGCAAGTCAGCCAAAGAACTCTAGGATGCTCTAGAGCTACTGAGTCGGGGGACTCAGAATATCAAAGCTAACAATTTAGCGCTAGAACTCCATAAGCTGGAGAGACTATCACTCATGCCCGACGACATGATTGAAGATCTTAATGTCAGATTTACGGATCTGATGAACACTATCACTGGGCTGGGAAAGACGTTCTCCAACCGAGAGATTAATCTCAAAATCTTGAGAGCACTACCAGACGGACATTGGACTCCCTTTGCTACATTGCTTAGACATTCTGATCTTGATATTGTTTCTCCTGATCATATATTTTCAGAATTAAAAGCTGAGGAGTTCGAGTTCGATCTACCGCAGAGGAAGCAGTGAGCTGAAGCTGACACTCAGATAGACCATGCTTTTAAAACATCAGTCAGCACAACGGCTCCAACATCTAGCAAAGTTGAGCCTTCAACCAGTGACCTATAAGAAGGAAGCCTAGCTAGGCGCTATGCACTGCTTGCCATCAAATATCAGAAGAAAAAGGAGCGGCGCAGAAAACTTTCCAGAGTCGTCAGAGACTCAAAAAGTAAGTCTGATTACTCACCTAAGCGCACTCGTGAACCACATATTTCTGAATGCAGGAAATAGAAGGATTCCGCATAGTCGAAAGACAGTGAGAATAGAGAAGGCAGAGTTACCTCCTGCTACAACTGCAAGAAGCCAGGACACTACCAGTACGATTGTCCTGAGCTCAGCACAGCTGAAAGAGCTGCAAGAAAATCTCGAAGGGAGAGGTTCATCAAGAAGCGACAAGCTTACATTGCTGGTGAACTCTCAGATGAATCAGATGAAGTCGACTCCTTCATGGATTCATCACATGATGAAGCTGCCTTTATGGCCTAAGGGCTTGAAGAAGATACTGAAAAGTGTCTAAAGGCAGGAGAATAGGATGAGGTAAACTCTCACGAACCATTTAACTCTTCTCCACACTGCACACAAGACATTATTTCAGGAGCAGATGAGAATCTGGACGTCGCGATTACCTATGAAGAACTACTCGACGAGCAGATTTAGATGAGTTTGTAGCTCAGTAAGACTCTTCAGGAGTTGGATGCCCTGAAAGTGGAAAATCAGAGACTTTCTCAGGAGAGTCAGGTCGCTACTGAGTCGGAAGGACTTGTTTTGAAACTTAGGGAGTAGATTAACTCTCTGATGGCCAAGTCTCAGCTACAAGAAGATCTGATCTCAGTACTGACCAAAGACTTGACTCAGAAAGATGCTGAATTGAGTCTACTGAAGCAGAAGTTCTTAGGACTTCAGACCGAGCATGAAACTCTCAAGAAGAGTGATGATGTTTGGAGAAACCTGATGATAGAGCGTTATGTGAGAGCTTAGAAAAAGCTTGAGGTAATGCTAGCCAACAACAAGCCTAAACACTGCAAGGTGGGACTCGGGTTCAGCCATGGAGCCTCCACATCTGCCCCCAACTGCTCAGAAAATTGGCAAACTGATAGGTTTGTTCAAGGGGAGACGATCAATGCCGAATCACTGAATCCCCTAGCAAAGAACAAATAGAAGATGAAAGCACCTCATCCGAGCTATCAGAAATTTGACAAGAAGATTAGCTCAAAATCACCCCAGTACAGCCAAGGGGGAACCATCAGAGTCAAATGGGCTGATCAGTATGGACCGCCACAGCTGACACATCCAGCTCAGTATGGGTCGTATTATTATGATCCTATTGTCAGAAGGGGTTCCAAGAGTCAGAAGAAGATGAAAAAGGCCGTTCATAAGGCTAAGGTCAGCAGTCCACCCCCTCAGAAGATTTGGACTCCTGAACCTTTAAAGCCTTAGAAGTCAACATCAACTAGTCCAGTGGTGAAGTATGATGATCAGAGTTGAAAGAAACTGTCGGAGACCACCAGGGTCGTGAGACAGATTTGGGTTTCCAAAACTAACGCTTGAGGACCCAAAATAAAAAATAAAGGGTACTTGAATATAATTCTGTTTTGCAGGGGCACAGGGACCCATGGTACATGGACAGCGGATGCTCAAGACACATGACGTACCAGAAGAGTCTACTGAAGAATTATATTACTGAAGAAGGACCTAGAATCGAGTTCGAAGACAACACAAAAGGCTATACCAGAGGCTATGGAACACTCAGCATTGGAACCACCGTAGTTCCAAGAGTATCATATGTTGAAGGACTTCAACATAATCTTTTCATTTAGTCAATTTTGTGATAACTCGAATAGAGTGTTTTTGACACTGGTTTCTGTGATGTCATTGACAAATCTACAGGGAAAATAGTATTATCAGGTTCGTGCAAAAAGAACATATACATTGCTGACTGGAACTCAGTAGAACCTGAAGCATGCTTGCTGGCAAAGAACGACAACAGAACGGGGTGGCTCTAGCACATAAGACTCAGCCATCTCAACTTCAAGACGCTCAACAAGCCTAGAAACGCTCTAGTGAGAGGACTACCGAATGAAGTGTTCAGCAAGGACACTTAGTGCGAGGCATGCCTGAAGGGAAAGCAAACAAAGAAACAAAATCCACCAGTTCCATCGCCTTCCACGGACGGAATCCTTCAGCTCCTGCACATGGACTTGTTCGGTCCAGTCTCTCCTCTGACGACCAGAGGCAAGAACTATGCTTTAGTGATCATTGATGACTACTCGCGCGATACAATGGTCATATTTATTGCCAACAAGTCGTACGTCAAAACAGAGTTGCCTACGCTTCTGAAACGGCTCAGTGTCGAGAAGAACACAAAAATCAGAAAGATTCGTTCAGATAGAGGAACATAGTTCCTGAATTTGATGGTGGAAGAGTTCTGCAAAACTGAAGGAATAGAGCATGAGACGTCTGTTGTACGCACGCCTCAACAAAATGGAATTGCTGAAAGGAAGAATAGAACACTTAAAGAAGGAGCAAGAACCCTGCTCGCAGACTCATGACTCCCATCTAAATTCGGGGCAGAAGCAACTGATACTGCATGTTTTACTCAGAACAAATCACTACTGACAAAGCAACATCAGAAGACACCATGTGAACTATGGAATGACAGGAAGCCTTTCTTATCTTATTTCCATATTTTTGGGTGTTCGTGCTTTATCCACAATAATGGAAAGGATCAGGTAAAGACTTTTGATAGCAAGTCAGACCAGGGAGTCTTCTTAGGATACTCCCGGGTCAGCAAAGCCTTCAGAGTTTTTAACTACCGGACCCTTAGCATCGAAGAAAGCCCTCATGTTGTATTTAATGAGTTTGCTACTGAGAACAGGAGCAGGAACTCAAATTCAGAATCTGAGGACATCATTAAACAGCTACAGGATCTTAGCTTAAAGGATAATGTTGAAAAGATCCAGCTTTGTTGGGATGATGATTCAGAAGAGGATAATGAAGTCAAGACTATTGAATCACAACCAGCAGCAAACATAGCTGAACAGATTGATTCTACTGAGCAGAATCAATCCCAGGTAACTCAGGTCGATGAAGAAACCCAAGTGGTAACTGAGACCTCTACTGAGAATAACAAGTCAGGGGGAAAAATTGACGTTCCTAAGCGTAATGCCCCTGAACCTGGTGACTCAGTAGACCCAACTCTTGTCAATGAATTGCTTCAATATCAGAATAGTACAAGTGAAATGCCTAACTCACCTACTATTTGTGTTGAACAAATTTCAGATGAAGAGATAAGACATCGTCGATCGTGGCGGGATGCTCACTCTTCAGACCTTATCATTGGAGATCCTTCTGCAAGTGTAAAGACAAGATCAAGATTCTATCAAGGAGAAAGTGCTTTATATTCCTGCATCTTGTCTACTGAAGAACCTCAGTCAGTTGAGGACGCGCAAAGATGCTGACTAGATCACTGCTATGCAAGAGGAGCTGCATCAGTTCACAAGGAACGACGTATGGGAGCTTGTTGACAGCCCCCGACATCAACATGTGATCGGAACTAAATGGGTCTTGAAGAACAAGCGAGACGAAAGCAACGTCATAGTAAGGAACAAAGCTAGACTCGTGGCAAAAGGCTACTGTCAAGCCGAAGGGATAGATTTCGACGAAACGTTTGCTCCAGTTGCAAGATTGGAGGCTATCAGACTATTCATTTCCTACGCAACACATCAACGCTTCAGAGTAATGTGAAGTCAGTGTTCCTGAACGGCGTACTGAAAGACGAAGTCTATGTAGAACAACCTCCCGGCTTTCAGCAGGGACATCAAGTGTATATACTCAAAAAGGCTTTGTACGGGTTAAAACAAGAATCCAGGGCTTGGTACGATACCCTGTATCAGTTTCTTCTTCAGAAAGGCATAGTGGATCGCACTCTATTCAACATTCGTCTAGACGACGACATCTTACTTGTGCAGATGTATGTAGATGACATTATATTCGGTTCGAAGAATGTCATTATGTGTCAGCAGTTCGAGAAAATAATGAAGGACAAATTCGAGATGTCGATGATGGGAGAGATGAATTATTTCCTCGGATTTCAAGTCAAACAATCAGAGAATGTAACGTTCATCAATCAAGGCAAAGACACTGGAGACCTCATCAAGAAATTCGGTTGTACATCCGGCAAACCAATCAAGATCCCGATGAACACGAACAGGAAAATCGATCTTGACAAAGAGGGAGTATCAGTAGACCATGTTGAATTTTGCGCAATCATTGGTTCTCTATTATATCTAACTGCTACTAGACCTGACATAACTTATGCTGTAGGTGTTTGCGCTCGATTTCAGGCGAATGCTAAGCAGAGCCATATGGACTCAGCAATGAAGATTCTCCGCTATCTCAGAGGAACACCTGACATGGGTTTAAGGTATCCAGCAGATGATTATATCGAACTAACTCATTATTCTGATGCTGACTATACAGGTTGCAGGATTGACCGAAAATCAACTTCAGGAACTTGTCAGTTCCTAGGCAGTAAGCTCATATCATGGTTCTCAAAGAAATAACATTCAGTAGCGACGTTAACTACAGAAGCTGAATACATGGCTGCCGGAAGTTGCTGTGCCCAAATCCTTTGGCTGAGATAGCAGCTACGCGAATATGATGTCATTCAGAGTGAAGTGTCGATCTTCTGGGATAGTTCAAGTGCCATTGCGATCACTCAGAACCCTGTTCTTCATAATAGATGCAAGCACGTGGACATCAGACACCACTTCATTCATGACCAAGTTGAAAAGAAGTATATCAGGATGGAGAAGATCTATACTGACCATCAAAGGGCCGATATACTGACCAAGCCTCTAGCTGAAGCCAGATTCAGAGAACTTTCAGTAGAGCAAGGTATGCTGGACCCTACTGACTCAAGTCAGTAAATGGATTCAAGAGAGAAACATTCAGCAAGGGGGAATGTCTACTCTCAGTACTGGACTCATTCAGAACACAGAGACTCAGAAACCAACTACATGAGGTATCAGCTGACTAATGTTTAGCTGACAGGTTTGCGTATCTCTTTCAGTAGTCAACCAAGTAATTAATGTTGTTATGATATTGATTCAGCATTGTATTCAATGCCTTAGAGAATGTCATTTATTATAAACGGTTTCATTAAATGCACGACATTCTATGCTATGTTTGCTGAACTCTGCTTTGCATTAAATGCATGTCATATCAACTTACTCCTACAGGCTAAATACAACTGTAATTTGACTTAGGCGGCTAGTTACTCATTGCTTTAATATAATATCAAATCTAGACCGTTCATCTATTAAAGCGGGATTTAAACTGAACCGTCGATTTAAAATCTGTTCATCTTCAAGATCATATATATCGACGTATAGATTATGAAACTGCCATTTTCACTCTGCTTAAACCCTAAGATCTTTGAACAACTTAGAATTTCTACTCTTGCTTCTACATTAACAATCATTCAGAGATTATTACGGTAAATTTTACGCCTATTAGCACTTGAACTGATTTATTATATTCTCTAGTTCTAATATGTAAATTCTACAGATTCAGTCATGGAAAAACCTAGCAGTGTTTCAGTGGTCTCCCCCGTCAACATGATTGAAATCCTGGAGAAGGATCGCGTCTGGTGCAAGCCGATCAAGGAGTTCAACTCCTGCGGCTTAGATATTCTGGACGAGGTGTTTGATGCATTCAAAGCATCAGGACTCGAGGGACTTCTGTCGAGGAAGCCTGCATACTTTCTCCCGAGACAAATTTCTGAACTTTACCTCAACTCCGAGGAGGTAGAAGAAGACATTCTTGGCGCCTTCACTATACATCACGTCGCTGACCCCTCAAGAGCCAATGCTAAGGTTAAGCATATGTCAGTGAAGCAAGCTCTTCAGCGCAGTTTTCAGTTGCCAGACAGTGGCATCAGTATCGCGGACGATCTGTTGGATGAATATTTGGAGATATTCTGCGGGGAGCCGACGTCGTTTAGAGCAGCATTTCCCGAGAATCGTATGCTCCCGTAGTACCATCCTTTAGTGTACATAGTTATGCAAATCCTGATGAGCCAAGCAGGCTCTTTCGATCAGATGTCCAGACCGAAGCTACAAATGATAACGGCTATCTATGACAGAGCGAAAGTCAACTAGACTGAATTTTTCTTGAAAGAGTTTCAGACACAGGCCTCAAAATTCAACAAATCTACCTGGTGTCTGAGTGCCAAGGGCAAGCTTGTTGGGATTTTGTATACTGGAAGCAAATTTTATGCTTGTATACAATGTGTTTTGTCCCTACCACTATTTTATTCTCCTATCTGATAAATATATATATTTGCACATGTTATCCTTTATCTTGTATAAAAGTTAGATTTGGGTGGTGTGTCGGGTATCACAGAAGACAACACAAATTGGTTGAACTGACAAGATATAAACAGTTATCACAACTAAGACAACTTAAGGATAAGTTGTTGGTTTAAGCCGCAGTTTAGATAAGAAGTGGCTTGTCTTAGCTGCTTGCCTTTACTGGTACACTGAAGGTGGTGTATTGATGGATCACAGTGAGATGTGTTCTCCTAACTGACCTTAGTGGAGAACTAAAATCTCGGTGACTTAGCTGGTCTTAAGCTTGGTAAGACTTCAACTGAGCGCATTTGGCTATCTATCACTTTGACCTACTATGGTGAACGTCATCGCGACTGGATCTACGTATCTTGGGTGTTAGCAGTTATTTGTGACTCAGGCTGGTTGTCTGTATCATGCAACCGTATCCTAGTAAAATGGGTTGATAATATCCCCTGAGGAACTCGAAAGGATTAGCACACTAAACCCGGCCGGTTGATTAACTTCAGGTGTGTTAATAAGGTCGAGTGGTACTACTCAGGAATATAAGATGTTAATTGTTGGTCTCGAGAGCACGTTCAGGTGTAGAGGGGGGGGGGTGAATACACCTAAAAACCGATTTTCTCAACTTAAACACGAACAATCCTTTTCAGGATGATGTCGTACTGAACAAACTCAGCAGACCAGATAAGTTGTTCTGAATCGTGTGGCAGAGTGACTAACTTTACTGAGATCTGCTAGCTGACAGAGAGTCAGAATTCAGTATCTTACAAATAGAGTTCAGTGGTGCGGAAAAGTGTAGGTCCAATTCAGTTGAGTTAGGAAAACGTTTTTATCAAAACAGTTTCAGTTGATCAGTGCAGTCTGTTAAGTTTGCTAAAACTCAGTTGAATGATTTAAAAGATGTTTTCAGTATGAACAGTAAGTCAATGCAACAGTTAAAAACATAACATAAGACACAGAGGTTTTTAAAGTGGTTCGGACACAAAAATCCTACGTCCACTGTCCCGAATGATCAGGAAGCTATTTATTATACTGAGATAGTCTCAGTCGGTTTGTACACTGGACAAACACTGATCTTGAGATTTATACTGAGCAAGTCTCAGTTTACAGGGTTTATCAAACTAAGTGTTTGAAAAACTCTCCAACACTGAAGGAGTCTTTACAATAAGGATCAGTTCGAAAGTGAACTCCTTCGTCTAAGCTATGGATATATTCTATTGAGCTTAGGTTAGAGGGATAGGGAACAAGGATGTGGCTTCTAGAACGACGAACAGCTGAATATAGCTTTGGATTCGTGTATCGTCGTTTGGATACTAAGGCTGTATAGTTCGGTTTAGCTTGGTTCCCTATGAGCAGAGTTGTAGTCTTTTGTCGGAGATTGCTTCTTCGAACTTCTTGCGGAAGACTTAGGCTTTTCCGAATTTGCTCGTTTGAATGCTCTGTGTGTTCTTGCGTGCTCGTTGAGGTTCGTGAGCTTCAAATTTTGATTTATCCCTCAATTTATAGAGAAGAGATTAGGATAGATCCGTTGGAGACGACGATCCTTTGTCTCTCTCTTTTGGGTAGCTAACGGCTCTTTTGAAGTATGGTGGCAGTGACCTTTCCCTCCATTTCTGGAAAGTTGATTGACTTGCAGATTTAATAGATATAGGGTATGCGTCTGCTTGTCATTGGCCCAGGTTCAGAAAGTGGTTGAGACAGAACAAACTTCAAGGAGATCTGAAGCTGACTTCTCTCTTCCTCGTATTGACTCTGCTGAAATGACTTCAAAGATCCTGACAGTCAGAAGACTGTCTGTCCGCTGCTGAGTCTGATCTCTAATTCAGTAGCATGCTCATGCTGAGTCGGCTCTACTGAAGATCAGCTCTGAGTACAGTGAACTACTCCTACTGAGTTCAGTTCTACTGACTCCTTTCAGTATACTGCTCCTGCTGAGTCCAGTATCACTGAGTCTTCTACTTCTGGTGCTGAGGCAGATAATCCACTGAGTGCCTGAACCAGAGCAGAGGGTCTGTTGAGTCTGAAACCTCAGAGACAAAACAAATTACAATGTAATGGTTCACCAATCAATATAAGGTTTTTGGATCTTCAAATCTTCACAGACTCTTTCAGAGCACAGGGCTACTGAGTGTATGACAACACAGAAGACTGAATCATTTCCCACTATTTGTCAATGTTCCTGAGGATAGAATCATCACCCAACATTTTCCCCCTATTTGATGATGCCAAAACCTAATAACTAGACCCCTAGTCAACCTAACACTATTGACTTATAAGAAACAGAGCTCCTTATAAATATTAAAAGTAGGATCAGTGAAGTTGTTCTTTAAGTCCTGGACTACTGAGGGGATCAGGGCAGAAAGTCAGAACAGAGACTAAATAGAAATTTCCTCCTGTCTTATCAACATTTTCCCCCATACTATCAAGTCTATCAGAATCTAGCTAAGCAACAACTGACAACAAATAACAGACTGTGAGTGTGTGAGTCAGTAATCACTTCAGTGATTCTGAGTGTTAAGCATAAGCAAACACGACTATTCGGACAATAAGATATTGTCAAAGCCAAGCAGAGATATTATATATAAGAGAATATTAGTACTGTTACATCTCTGCTAGACTAGAAAAAGAAAGAAGGATACAAAGAGAGTACAGAAGCAAGAAATCATTTGAACTGCCTAATCCTGTCTTTGAAATCTTGAGATTGAGTTTCAGGAAGAGGCACTCCATACATGCGATATGTGACCTTTCTCAGCTTCAGTATCTCAGCAAAGTCCGCTGGGTCTTCTTCATCAAGGAATTTGGCTTCAGTAGCGTCCTTTACTTCTTGCTCTATTACTCCTTAGTGAATGGATCCATCAAGTCTCGTGGGGGGTGGCGAGTGCAGGTGCGGAACTCGACTTCAACATTTTCTTTGACAGCTTTTTGCAGTCTGGCATACATATCCAAGTCAGCTCTCATGATCCATTCAGTATATGCCACTGACTTGCGTTTCTCAGACCAGAATCTCCAGAAATAGTTCCTCTTCATGAACTCGATCTTCAGTACTTCCCACCTCTGAGTGAATTCCATTGGTATCCATTCATCTGTTCTAGGCCATCTGTGAGTCTTTAGATCTGTAGGCTTCCTGAATCTCCTGTATCTATAGGAGATGTCAGCCTTTGCAAGGATCTTTTAACTAGCTTCCTTCTCAGATCTCAGCCTGAGAGCTTCAAGATCTGCCATCGTTATTCTCTCTCTGGCTGCTTCAATTTGCCTGGCCTCTTCACCTCTATATAAGTATCTGTCTAACTGAGCCCAGATTTCTTCCATCACTTGTTCCTGTGCCTTCGAGGCAGTGTAGGAGGGCTTGTGAGGTGGCTCTTCTTTTGAGTCAGTAGGCGTGGATGATTTTTCTTTAGAAGTCCCCTGCTGCCTAGTTAATTGTTGTTGCTGCTGCTCCTTCTCCTTTTCTTTATCAGCCTCGTCGCTGAGTTTAAGCATTTTAGGAGGCAGCCTAGCACCTGTTTTCTTGCCTCCAGCTGGAGCCTTGGTTTTGCCGTTGGCAGGCTTCTTCTTAGGTTTATTGGCGGCTTCAGCTTCGACTATTTCCCTAGCCAGCTTCTCATCTGCTGCTATTTGAGCCTCCTCCTCTGGGGTTATGAACCTCCTGGGTCCTTTCTTCTTGGAGGGAGGGGTTGGAAATTTCAGTAGCTTTTTGCCTTTTCCGGCAACTCGAGGACGGAGAGGAGCTTCTTCCACTTCTGACTCCTCGTCAGCATACTCAACAACTTCCTTTATAATGTCTGAAGGAGTTTGAGTTGCCTGAGTAGCGACTTCTTTGGCTTCGGAGCCACTTGGGCCAGTCTCAGTTGATACTGCAGCTGCAACTGCGACACCCTGGGCCTCGCCAATTTCAGTAGGTCCAGTAGGGGTAGATGACTGAGTTGTAGTTTCCCCTACTACTGACCTTGCTCTCTTTAGAGCTTTCAGAATCAGCTCCTTAGTTGCCTTCTCTACTAAACCTTCCCCCTTTTTGGCATCAGCAATTAGGGTTGGGGGCGGAGCAGATACCTTTCTGTTCAGGCTTTTGTATGAGTCTGACAGATCATCTAGCTTATTATGTAGCTTTGTCAGTGCCTCAAGCAGCTCGTTTCTCTCATTTGTCAGCTGATCGCTGTATTTCTTGTGTGAGAGATCAGCCGCAGCCTTGAACTCTTTCAGCTGCTGCTCTACCTTCTCTTCAAGATTCTTCTGAATAGTTTTTATTCTGAGTTCATTGGCTTGAGACATGGTAGTGACTGATTCAGTGTGAGCGGTGTGAGCGGCCTTGTAATCATTCATCAGTTTGTCCTGGCCTTCCTGAATCCTCCTGAGCTGAGCTTTGAAGTAAGCTCTCTATGCAGCTAAGGCATTTGTCAGAATGTTGGAGAAGTCAGGGACTGGAGATGTGGCGATAGAGGTTCTGAGTCCCTGCAACTCTGCAGTCTGAGCCTTAGTGGTTTTCCGCCAAGTCTTATGGATGGTACGGGCACGTAGGCGATTCTGACTGCCTTGGTTCCTCAATGCCCTGGCTACTGATTTCGATCGACAACTCTTTGGGCTGGGCGCAACTTCGAAAGCAGATTCGAGAAGGAGCTGAGCAGGATCAGCTGCCTTCGAAGTACCAGCCACCGTCTGCCCGGGACCAAGGATGCTGAGTGGATGATCAGCGGTAGAAGTCGTGGTATCGTTGTCCGGTTGAGTTCCCTCATCAGGCTTCTCAGGGCCTGAATCACGGGGTGGGTCCTGACCATCTGGGTCAGACCCATCTGAGGGCGCGGGTGCTGAGATAGGTTGTCTGTCGTTCAGCAATGCGAGCATGGCCGCCCTCAGGTCCTCGAGTGTGCCGAGGTCAGATGGCTCTGAGTATCCAATCTTCCCTCTGATCAGTAGCTCTTCCTCGTGAAGCTGCTCGCAGGAGTGGTGGATGATCAGTCGCTTCAGGTTGTGCCACTCCTGGAACCGTATAAGTATGTGAATCCTCACCTGCCTAGCAAGTAGGACCAGATCAGAATGGCTGGCGATTTCAGGAATCACTTCAGCAATCTCTCGGGAGGCTCTGGATTTGAGAGCTGATAGATTCTGACTCAGAGGCTGTCTCCGAGTCCTCGACCTCAATTGGAGATGCCTGTTTCTCAGCAGACGGGATGCTGCTGGGTGGAGGGATGTCCAAGGGGATTTCCAAGGCCTAAACTTCTTCAGCTTGGACCCCTTGGTCCAGTGTTTCTCCATGTTCAGTGGAGACGACCTTCTCCACTGATTGTGTCTTCTCAGAAGACTCTGGCTCGTCTCTCAGCTGTAGAGGCGGCTGAGTAATGACGGCCTCTGGTTCTGCCTCAGTTTCAGTAGGCACAACCTCGCTAACCTTCTTCAGCTTCTTGGTTGGTGCCTTAGGCGGGCATTAAGGTGGGGACCTCTTCTTCTTTGGCGTGGAGGTTTGCTGAGTCCCGACCTTAGGTGCAGCGGGCCCTGAGCCAATCTGTTGAAGGGCTGCTGCCCTGTTCTGTAATCTGACTTTCTTCACATTAAAATACTACTAGTCGGCGAAGGTGACTTTGTCAGATGCGCAGAAATCCTCTATCATGACTGAGAGTTTAAGTCCGTGTCAGATGCGCAGAAATCCTTTGACGCTGAGTCGATTGGATGCCTTGTCAAATTTGGTTGATTGCTTCATGAACTCTCTGAGGGAAAACTCAGTCCAGTTGATCTTGGCCCGATCATATATGGCCATCATCAGTTGATGCTTGGGCCTTGACACTTGGTTAAAAGTGCCTGCTTGACTCGTCAGCAACTGAGTCACTATATACGCCAATGCTCTGTACTGAGAGAGCATTGCGTTCTTGGGAAAGGCGGCTCTAAAAACTGTTGGCTTCCCGCAGAACTTAGTGAGGTACTCATCCATCAGATCGTCTTTATATGCGACGGTTGTGAGTCCTGTATTCGGCAGATTGAAGCTTCTCTGAAGGGCTTCTCGAATAGACATTTGCTTCACTTCCATGTCAGTCCGTGAGGGATCGCCCACTGTATGGACGACGAATCTTCCTCTGATGTCTCCATCCACTGAATCAGAGTTCAGATAGATCTCTGCTACTTGTCGCGGGAGGAAGAAGGTCGGTCTCCTTGAAAAGAATCCTTCCAAACCGGTCTCTCGGAGAGCGTAGAAGATCTCCTCGACGAAATCTAGGTCACACTCGTCAAACTCCATGACTGGTTCGCACCAGACACGATCCTTCTCGAGGATCTCTTGTATATCGGTAGGAGCCATAACCGCGTTTCCTGTCATTTTAGTAATATGCATACACAGTATAGGTCAGTATCGATTAACATATAAGAGAAATAAAATCATACGATACTTAATAATCATTGAAGAATTACCAAGAGATTTTCAGAAGATTTTTAAGAGAATTTTGATAGAAGGTAATAAGTATCTCAGGAAATCTCGGGTACTTAAGATATTTGCAGATATGAAATGGCGGTTTCAAACATTTCGAACGAATATATATATCTTAGAGAAGATAAACACTTAAATATCAAGGGTTCAGCTTGAACGCGTTTTTTGAGATGGACGGCTAGGATTAAGTTTTATAAAATAGACAATTATCATATTAGCCGCCTAAGTCAAAAGCTAGTTGTAAATAGCCTAAGTAGTAACTTGATACGACATGCATTTAATGCGTGGCAGAGTTCAGCATGCTTCTACATGGAATGTCGTGTATTAAATGTGATCCGTTAAAATTAAATGACATTTCCTATGGCATTGAATACGATGCTGAATCTGATTCATAAATGCACAGAATTGATCTATAGACTACTGAGTAGAGATACACAAACCTGTCAGCTGAACATCGTAGTCAGCTGATACCTCGTGTAGATGGTTGCTGCGTCTCTACGTACTGATTTTACTCAGTACTGAGAGTGAACATTCCCCCTTACTAAATGCTCATCATTGAATCCTCGTACTGACTGGAGTCAGTAGGGTCCAGCAGACCTAACTCTACTGAAAGTTCTCTGAATCTGGCTTCAGCTAGAGGCTTGGTCAGTATATCAGCACTTTGATGGTCAGTATGGATCTTTTCCATCCTGATATCCTTCTTTTCGACATGGTCATGAATGAAGTGGTGTCTGATGTCCATGTGCTTGCATCTCGTATGAAGTACAGGATTCTGAGTGATTGCAATGGTACAGGTACTGTCGCAGAAGATCGGCACTTCATTCTGAATGACATCATAGTCGTGTAGCTGCTGTCTCAGCCAAAGGATTTGGGCGCAGCAACTTCCAGCAGCCACGTATTCAGCTTCAGTAGTTGACGTTGCTACTGAATGTTGTTTCTTCGAGAACCATGAAATTAGTTTACTGCCGAGGATCTCACACGTTACAGAAGTTGACATTCGGTTAATTCTACATCCTGTATAGTCTACACCAGAATAACTAGTTAGTTCAATATTATCATCAGCTGGATACCATAAACCCATGTCAGGTGTTCCTCTGAGATAGCGGAGAATCTTCTTTGCTGAGTCCATGTGACTCTGCTTCGGATTCGCCTGAAATCGAGAGTAGACACCTACAGCATAAGCTATGTCAGGACGAGTAGCTGTTAAGTATAATAAAGAGCCAATTATAGCACGAAATTCAGTTTGGTCTACTGATACTCCCTCTTTATCAAGATCGATCTTCATATTCGTGTTCATCGGGATCTTGATTGGTTTGCCAGATGTGCAACCGAATCTTTTGATGAAGTCTCGAGTGTATTTGCCTTGATTGATAAACGTTCCCTTCTCAGATTGTTTGACTTGAAAGCCAAGGAAATAGTTCATCTCTCCCATCATCGACATCTCGAACTTATCCTTCATAATTCTTTCAAACTGCTGACACATGATGACGTTCTTCGAGCCGAAGATGATGTCATCTACGTAGATCTGCACAAGTAATAGGTCGTCTTCCAGTCGAATGTTGAATAATGTGCGGTCTACTGTGCCCTTCTGAAAACCTTTCTGAAGAAGAAACCCAGACAGGGTATCGTACCAAGCCCTGGGTGCTTGTTTTAACCCATACAGAGCCTTTCTAACTCTATAAACTTGATGTCACTGCTGAAAGCCGGGAGGCTGTTCCACATAGACTTCTTCTTTCAATACGCCGTTCAGGAAATCAGACTTCACATCCATTTGATATACTCTGAATCTTTGATGTGTTGCGTAGGCTAGGAATAGTCTGATTGCCTCCAATCTTGCAACTGGAGCGAATGTTTCATCGAAATCTATCCCTTCAGCTTGACAGTAGCCTTTTGCCACGAGTCTTGCTTTATTCCTTACTATGATGTTGTGTTCGTCTTGCTTGTTCTTGAAGACCCATTTAGTTCCGATCACATGTTGATGTCGGGGTCTATCAACAAGCTCCCAAACTTTGTTTCTCGTGAACTGATTCAGCTCCTCCTGCATGGCTATGATCCAGTCAGCATCTTTCAGTGCGTCCTCAACTGACTGAGGTTCTTCAGTAGACAAGAAGTAGGAATATAAGGCGCTTTCTACCTAACAAAATCTGGATCTTGTCTTTACGCATGCTGAAGGATCTCCAATAATTAGATCAGAAGTGTGAGCATCCAGCCACGATCTACGATGTTTCAACTCTTCATCTGAAATTTGTTCAACACAGATAGTAGGTGAGTTAGGCATTTCAGTTGTACTATTCTGAGATTGAAGCAATTCAGTTACAAGAGTGTGATCTACTGAGTCACCAGGTTCAGGGGCATTTAGCTCAGGAACATCATTAGTTCCCCCTGAATTATTATTCTCAGTAGAGGTCTTAGTTACCACTAGGGTTTCTTCATCGACCTGAGTTACCTAGGATTGACTCTGTTCTGGAGAGTCAATCTGTTCAGCTACCTCTGCTGCTGGCTGAGATTCAGTAGACTTGTCTTTAGTTGCCTCATCTGAATCATCATGCCAACATTGCTGGATCTTTTCGACTTTATCTTTTAAGCTCAGATCCTGTAGCTACTTACTGATGTCCTCAGATTCAGTTTTAGAGTTTTTGCTCCTGTCTTTAGTAGCAAACTCATTAAAAACAACATGAGGGTTTTCCTCCACGCAAAGAGTCTGACAGTTGAAGACTCTGAAAGCTTTGCTGCCCCGGGAGTATCCTAAGAACACTCCCTGATCTGACTTGCTATCAAAAGTCTTCAGCAAATCTTTCCCATTATTGTGGATAAAACACGAACACCCAAAAATATGGAAATAAGATAGAGAGGGATTCCTGTTGTTCCATAGTTCATATGGTGTCTTCTTATGCTGCTTTGTCAATAGAGATCGGTTCTGAGTATAACATGCAGTATCAGTAGCTTCTGCCCAGAATTTGGTTGGGAGTCCTGAGTCTGCGAGCAGGGTTCTTGCTGCTTCTTTGAGTGTGTGATTCTTCCTCTCAGCAACCCCATTTTGTTGAGGCGTGCGCGCGGCAGACGTCTCATGCTCTATGCCTTCTACTTTGCAGAACTTCTCCACCATAGAATTTAGGAACTCAGTTCCTCTGTCTGAACGTATCTTGATGATCTTGGTGTTCTTCTCGACACTGAGCCTTTTCAGAAGCCTTGGTAACTTTGTTTTGACGTTAAATTTGTTGGCAATACATATGACCCATGTGTAGCGCGAGTAGTCATCAATGACCACTAATGCATACTTCTTGCCTCTGATTGTCACTGGAGAGATTGGACCGAACAAATCCATATGTAGCAGCTGAAGGATTCCATTAGTGGAAGGAGATGGAACTGGCGGATTTTGATTCCTTGTTTGCTTTCCCTTCAGACATGCTTCATACTGAGTGTCTCTGCTGAATACTTCATTCGGCAGTCCTCTTGCTAGAGTGTTTCTAGCCAATTTGTTGAGCGTTTTGAAGTTGAGATGGCTGAGTCTTCTGTGCCAAAGCCACCCCGTTCTATTGTCATTTTTTGCCAACAAACAAGCTTCAGGTTCAGCTGAGTTCCAGTCAGCTACATAGATATTCTTCTTGCGCGAACCTGATAACACTGTTTTCCCTATGGATTTATCAATAACATCACAGAAACCAGCGTAAAAAATCACTTTATTCGAACTGTCACAAAATTGACTAACAGAGAGAAGGTTATGCTGAAGTCCTTCAACATATGATACTCTTGGAACTATTGCAGTTCTAATGTTGAGTGTTCCATTGCCTCTGGTGTAGCCTTTTGCGTTGTCTCCAAACTCGATTCTGGGTCCTTCTTCAATAGTATAATTCTTCAGAAGGTCCTTTTGGTACATCATATGTCTTGAGCATCCGCTATCCACATACCAATGGTCCTTGTGCACCTGCAAAACATAATTATATTTAGGTACTCTTTATTTTTGATTTTGGGTCCTTAGATGTTAGTTCTGGAAACCCATATCTGTCTTACGACCCTGGTGGTCTCAGACAGTTTCTTTCCACTTTTTTCAACGTATCTGACCACTGGACTGGTCGATGCTGACTTCTGAGGCTTTTCAGGTTCAGGGGTCCTGATCTTCTGAGTGGGTGGACTGCTGACCTTTGCCTTCTGTATGGCTTTCTTCTTCTTCTTCTGACTTTTGGATCCTCTCCTGACTATAGGATCATAATAATATGACCCATACTGAGCTTGATGTGTCAGCTGTGGAGGTCCATACTGATCAGCCCATTTTGCTTTGCTGGTTCCCCCTTGACTGAACTGGGGTGATTTGGTGCTGATCTTTTTGTCAGAGTGCTGATGACTAGGATGAGGTGGCTTCATCTTTAGTTTGTTCTTGGCTAGGGGGTTCAGTATGTCTGCATTGATGGTCTCCCCTTGAACAAACCTATCAGCTAGCCGGTTTTCTGAGCGTACGGGGGCTGATGAGGAGGCTCCCTGGCTGAATCCAAGTCCCTCCTTGCAATGCTTAGGCTTGTTGCTTGCTAGCATAGCCTCCAGCTTCTTTTCAGTGCCCATGTAACGCTTTGTCATCAGGTTCCTCTAGACATCATCACTTTTCTTCAACATTTCATGCTCGGTCTGAAGTCTTGACAACTCTTGCTTCAGTAGACTCGGTTCAGTATTTTTCTGAGTCAAGTCTTTGGTCAAGACTGAGATCTGATCTTCTGAGACTTGGCCATCAGAGAGCTTATCTCCTCCCTGAGTCTCAACACAAGTCCTTCTGACTCAGTAGCAACCTGACTCTCTTGAGAAAGTCTCTGATTCTCCACTTTCAAGGTATCCAATTCCTGAAGAGTCTTACTAAGCTGCAAACTCATCTAAATCTGCTTGTCGAGTAGTTCTTTATATGCGATCACGACGTCCAGATTCTCGTCTGCACCTGAAAGAGTGTCGTGTGTGCAGTGTGAAGAGGAATTAAATGGTTCATGAGAGTTTACCTCATCCTCTTCTCCTGGCATGAGGCATTTTTCAGTATCTTCTTCAGCTTCAAGCTCTAAGGCCATGAAAGCTGCTTCATCGTCAGATGAATCCATGAAGGAATCGACTTCATCTAAGTCGTCTGAGAGTTCACCAACAATGTATGCTTGTCTCTTCTAGATGAACTTCTCCCTTCTGGCTTTGCGTGCTGCTCGTTCAGTATTACTGAGCTCAGGACAATCATACTGATTGGCTTTTTGCAGTTATAGCAGATGGTGACTCTTTCTTCCTTACTTTCACTGTCTTTTGACTGTGCTGAGTCATCCTTTTTCCTGCATTCAGAAGTATGCGAGTCAGGAGTGCTCTTAGGCGTGTATTCAGACTTACCCTTGGATTCTTTGAGGGCTTTAGTCACTTTTTTGCGCCTCTCCTTCTCCTTCTGATATTTTACGGCAAACAGTGCGTACTTCTTGGCTAGATTTCCTTCTTCTACGTCAGTGAGTAAAGGTTCAGCCTTGCTCGTTGCTGGAGCTGCTGTGCTAACTGATGCTTTAAAGGCATGGTTGATTTGAGTGTCAGCTTCAGCTCGCTGCTTCCTTTGAGGTAAGCCAAACTCGAATTCCTCTGCTTTATCGTTGCTGGAGCTGCTGTGCTAACTGATGCTTTAAAGGCATGGTTGATTTGAGTGTCAGCTTCAGCTCGCTGCTTCCTTTGAGGTAAGCCTCGTTTTTTATTTTGCTTCCTTTCGAGGTAAGCCAAACTCGAATTCCTCTGCTTTAAGCTCTGAAAAGATATGGTCAGGGGTAACAATATCTAAATCAGAATGACGCAATAGAGTAGCAAAGGGAGTCCAGTGACCGTCTAGCAGTGCCCTCAAAATTTTGAGATTTATCTCTCGATTGGAGAATGTCTTTCCCAGCCCGTTGATAGAGTTCATCAGATCTGTAAATCTGACGTTGAGATCTTCAATGGTGTCAACAGGCATGAGGGACAGTCTTTCCAGCTTTTGGAGTTCCAGCGCGAGTTTATTTGCTTTGATCTTCTGAGTCCCCCGACTCAGCAGCGCTAGAGCATCCCAGAGTTCTTTCGCGGACTTGCAGTCCTGAACTCTTCCGAGATAGGAATCACTCAGGGTGGTCAGTATGGCGTTTCTGGCGACGCGGTCTAAGTTGTGAAGCTTCTTCTCCTCTAGGGTGAAGAGACTTTTGTCCTTGGGGATCTTCTTCCCGGTCACCATTCCACCTCCATCTACTGGATCCTGAGCTACGACGCTATCGATCATAGGGACGATAGGTCCGTCCTCTAGAACCTCTGTCATGCTGTCGTGGAGAGAGGTCAGATGTGCCTCCATTCTGACCCACCATACGCCATAGTTCTCTACTGAGAACATGAGTACCATCCTGATTCCTGACATATCAGACATGATAGATAGTGATATGAATGAAGAATGATATGCAGTGAAAACATTTTTCGGATCCGTTCAAGTAGACCAGTTTCAGAATAACAAGAGTCTTATAGAACTCAAGCTCTGATGCCAATTGTTGGTCCCGAGAGCACGTTCAGGTGTAGTGGGGGGGTTGTGAATACACCTAAAAACCAATTTTCTCAACTTAAACACGAACAGTCCTTTTCAGGATGATGTCGTACTGAACAAGTTCAGCAGACCAGATAAGCTATTCTGAATCGTGTGGCAGAGTGACTGACTCTACTGAGATCTGCTAGCTGACTGAGAGACAGAATTCAGTATCTTACAAATAGAGTTCAGTGGTGCGGAAAAGTGTAGGCCCAATTTAGTTGAGTTAGGAAAACGTTTTTATCAAAACAGTTTCAGTTGATCGGTGCAGTCTGTTAAGTTTGCTGAAACTCAGTTGAATGATTTAAAAGATGTTTTCAGTATGAATAGTAAGTCAATACAACAGTTAAAAACAGAACACAAGACACAAAGGTTTTTAAAGTGGTTCGGACACAAAAATCCTACGTCAACTGTCCCGAATGATCAAGAAGCTATTTATTATACTGAGATAGTCTCAGTCGGTTTGTACAGTGGACAAACACTAA
Source organism: Lavandula angustifolia (assembly GCA_028984105.1). Classification (NCBI taxonomy): domain Eukaryota; kingdom Viridiplantae; phylum Streptophyta; class Magnoliopsida; order Lamiales; family Lamiaceae; genus Lavandula; species Lavandula angustifolia. Next base: position 25,542,702 of record CM054814.1, on the reverse strand, counting down.
TCTTGAGATTTATACTGAGCAAGTCTCCGTTTACAGGGTTATCAAACTAAGTGTTTGAAAAACTCTCCAACAGTGAAGGAGTCCTTTACAATAAGGATCAGTTCGAAAGTGAACTCCTTCGTCTAAGCTATGGATATATTCTATTAAGCTTAGGTTAGAGGGATAGGGAACAAGGATGTGGCTTCTAGAACGACGAATAACTGAATATAGCTTTGGGTTCGTGTATCGTCGTTTGGATACTAGAGGTTGTATAGTTCAGTTTAGCTTGGTTCCCTATGAGCAGAGTTGTAGTCTTTTGCCGAAGATTGCTTCTTCGAACATCTTGCAGAAGACTTAGGCTTTTTCGAATTTGCTCGTTTGAATGCTCTGTGTGTTCTTGCGTACTCGTTGAGGTTCGTGAGCTTCAAATTTTGATTTATCCCTCTATTTATAGAGAAGAGATTAGGATAGATCCGTTGGAGACGACGATCCTTTCTCTCTCTCTTTTGGGTAGCTAACGACTCTTTTGAAGTACAGTGGCAGTGTCCTTTCCCTCCATTTCTGGAAAGTTGATTGACTTGCAGCTTTAGTAGATATAGGGTACGTGTCTGCTTGTCATTGGCCGAGGTTCAGAAAGTGGTTGAGACAGAACAGACTTCAAGGATATCTGAAGCTGACTTCTCTCTTCCTCGTATTGACTCTGCTGAAATGACTTCAAAGATCCCGACCGTCGAAGACTATGCGTCGTCCGCCGGAGTCTGATCTCTGATTCAGTAGCATGCTCCTGCTGAGTTGGCTCTACTGAAGATCAGCTCTGAGTACAGTGAACTACTCCTACTGAGTTCTGTTCTATTGACTCCTTTTAGTATACTGCTCCTGCTGAGTGCTGAGGTAGATAATCCACTGAGTGCCTGAACCAGAGCAGGGGGTCTGCTGAGTCTGAAACCTCAGAGACAAAACAAATTACAATGTAATGGTTCACCAATCAATATAGGGTTTTGGGATCTTCAAATCTTCACAGACTCTTTCAGAGCACAGGGCTACTGAGTGTATGACAACACAGAAGACTGAATCATTTCCCACTATTTATCAACGTTGATGAGGATAGAATCGTCACCCAACATTAATTAATTTAAGCTGTCAGTGAGCTTAATTAATTAACGGATATTTCTATCTTAAATACGGAGATCGATTAAGTCTAAAATACAAGCCCTTGCTCAATTTGAGATAAAGGGGTAAGTCAGCACGGATTCTCTAGTGGAATGAATCTGTGTTTATTAATTAATTTTGCTCTGGGCTGAGCATAGATAATTAATTAATTTGAGGCCCAACTTTATTTCTTGTATTAGATCCCTGATCTGGCCCATTTAGTTGCCTTGTTATTTATTGTCTCTTAGAAATCATTATTAATGGATTAATGTATTTCTATATTATTTAGTAATGTTATTTATCTGGAATTAATTGGTTGGGCCAATTAATTGATAAACATTCGTAGCCAGTGGATTAATTAATTATATTATGGGCTAATTATGTGGAAACCCATTAGAAATATAATAAAATTAATGGGCTAGAAATATATTAATATTATATTGACTTTTGAAGCCTATATATATTAGTATTCTGTTCAAAAACAGAATACATACATTCATAATTATACACGCACACGCGTAAGATGTGGAGAGACAGAAATCTTATTTTCTCCAGTTCTCTGACCACCCAGAGGGAGAAAAAGGTCGGGACACAGATAAGAAGATCTGACACACAAGCAACAATCATAGCTGCGACAACATACGAAGGTGGAAGGTATCGTTCCTAACCCTTATATTTCCTTCAATTGGTATCAAACCTTGGTTTAGGCTCTGATTTTTGCTGTTAGGAGCATGATTAGGGTTTAATTCCGTCGTTATCAGGTTAATTTTCGTGTTTGGGGCGGCCTGCGAGCCACTGTTTTGACCCCGTTGTAACATTTTTCTCATGAGAAAATACACGAGTAGATGATAGGATCTATTTTTTAAGTGATTGTACTGTTATTGTACTGTAATTGGTCCAGGATGCATGAAAATTGAGGCGCGATGGCGCAGAAAGACGGAAAAGGGCATAACCTTAGTTTCAGGCAGAACACGACCGTCATCTTGAGGAGGTGCGTGGGGGTGTGTGCAAACTTATATTTCCGATCCGTTTAGAGAGTTTTGTTCGTTATTTTGTTAGCTTCGTCGGGATAGGTCGCATGACCCATTCCGATTTCTGGTTTGGCCGGAATAGCGTCGGAAAGGAGAAGTGGTCGTGTTATCCAGAAATCCCCAAATTGGCCAGAAAACCCTAGTTTGCTAGGGTTCCGCCGCATCTTGCGGCGGCGATTCCCGGCGGGTCCGGCGTCTGATTACCGATCGGCTTGAACCGATGGATTCCTCGTCACACAAGCTTCGTGTCGATATGTTGTATGGGATCATCCGATCCCGGATGCGATCGGAATTGACGTCTGAAGTGAGCTGCTCACCATAATTTTTTTCCGACGAATCATTTGAGAATTGTGGGAAATTGATGGACGATTTTGGCCGGAATCCGTTCATGGTGGCCTAAAATCATCCAAGAATCATTACCCATGAATCAATTGATCGAATCGCGGCTCGAAAAGTGGTGTATTTGCACGGAGGAGCTCGCCGGCGACGGCTGCGAAATTCCGCAGCTCCATGTCGCGACGGCGGCTCCAGGTAGCGATTAAGCATAGCCCAGATGTCTGGGGAACGTCGGGCATGGCTGGAGACGATGGAGGAGCGCCAGATCGGTCGCGCCGGAGCGCGGCACCGCCGCAGCGGAGGAGCGCGACAAAGCACAATGCGCGCGCACTCCTATCGACGATTCCGGCCGTAAATCGAGGCGAGAACGGGCGGCAAGGCCGCGACAGACCCCGCACTGTCGACGGCGCGCTGCGGCGTAATTTCATTGAAGAAGATGCTGACATGGCGCACTGATGTGGCGCGCCACGTTAGCACTTGCTACTTAGCTGACCATGTGTCTGCCACGTGGCAGACCCACCTGATGACGTGGCGACGACAGTTTTTGATGCAATTTCAGATTCGATCCAAATTCGAAGATTTATCAAGATTTTGAAGAGCTGTATTTTGTTCAGGCTATGTTATTGTTAGGAATTACGTGTTTTAAAGCCCGATAACGACGTTTTAAATTTTCTATTTGCGCATTTATTTATTATTAGTTGCACTTAGAAAAGCATAGAAATAGGATTTATGGCGTTATTAAGCATGCTTTAATTTTCGCGAGCACGTTTTATTATGTGCGTTTAGAAATTGCATGCTTTAGGAATTATGTGATGATGCATGATTCGTAACAAACCTTTTGAATAAAAAGACTAAGCAACTTTAAATTAAATGTTTAATTAGATTCCATTAATTTTGATACTCCCTCCGTCCCAAAATTCTTGTCCGCTATTCCATTTTGGATTGTCCCAAAATTCTTGTCCACTTTCCTTTTTTAGTAAATTATTACACAACTTTTTTGTGGGACCCACAACTTTATCCCAATCTACACACAACTAACAACTCTCCTTAAAAACCGTGCAAAACGCAAATTGGACAAGAATTTTGGGACGGAGGGAGTATTAAACACTTAATCGGACCTCCATTAATTGGACTCTACACGAATGTAGTAAGATTATGTAAGTAAAAGTCCACCTGCGTGGCTTGCTTGCATTTTTGAGCTACCAGTTTTGTGAGATGAGTTTTCAAAAACAATATTTGATTATTATTGAGTAGTGGGAGCGAAGCCGTAAACGTCCACCTGCGTGACTTACGTGCCTAGTAAACACGAGTACTCTAGAAGATAATAACTAAATAGGATGGCTAATTAGGTCAAATTGAATGCGGCATGGTTCGAGTAAGTATGTCAATTTCGAGAATTTGATTCTATTTTGGTCAAATTAATGGTCAGTGCTTAGATGTCACCGCAGGTACAATTCACTTCCCTCGAAGTCCCTTCCCGCGTTTTAATAGTGACATGGTACAGAATATCGAACTATTAATTCCATTCGTCTTAAGAACCTAGACGTGGATTGAAATTAAAGAGCTAGGTAAATAGCTTGGTTTAGGATTACGCTAGTAAACGTCTACCTGCGTGGCTTGCTAGTGGAATTACTAGAGCTATTCGAGGTTTTTAATATCATTGTTTTTACAAAAGGTTACAATGATTATTAATTACGAATTATGTGCAAATATTAATTTCATACATGCTTTTAAATTATATTTTTCAGATATGTCTGTTCGAAATTTTTTCGAGTTCCTAAACAGTCTCACCAACCAAACCCTAACGGGTTTAACAATTTTAAATAATTTCATAGAGTGGAAGAGATATCTTACCTCTCCCAATAAAAGCTCTGCAAAGGTCCTATAAGAACTTATGTTTAAGGACCGCTATGTCTAAGAACGAGTTTACTATGAGTATGTTACTCAAATCTTTGGTAGCGGTCAAAGAGGTTATAGGAAAGGGCAAGAGTGCTCAAGTCTTGAATATTCCTAGTAGTTCAAGGAATCCTCCGAAAGACGGAAACCAGAAAAAGAGCAAAAAGAGTGAACATTTCAAGAAGAGCAGTGGGAGTAAGAAGACGGTCCTTACATACGAATGTCAAAGGAGAAAGGAAGGTTCTTTAAGAGTGGTAAGAAAGGACACTGGAATAATTATAATCCAGATGTCAAGGCAAAACAGAAAGAGACGCAAGTCGCTCTTATAACTGAGACTGTTCTAGTTTCCTCTTCTACCCACGAATGGGTAGTGGATTCGGGGGCAACTGATCATGTTTGTTATACCTTGCAAGGTTTCTTGCAGAAAAGGCAATTGAGCAATGGCGAGGTGGTAGTCTCAATGGGCAATGGATCGAAAGTTCCTGAAATTGCCATTGGAGATTTACATGTATCTTTTGATAGTTCTGTTTTAGTATTTAAAGAAGTTTAATATGTGCCTGAGTTTAGGCGAAACACTATTTCTGTTTCAAAACCCTGCACCATGGATGTTATAAATCAAGTTTTGATAGTGAAGTTTCTATCATGAAAGACGATGATTTTATCTGTGGTAAACCATTAAACGAATCTTTATATACTATTACTTGTAAACCTCCTAGTTCTGTTAATATTGCTTCCTCATCATCAAATCCTAAGAAGAGGAAAGAGTCTTCTAAGGTAAACTAAACTTATCTGTGGGACTTAAGACTAGGTCACATCAATCTTAACAGGACTCAAAGGTTGGTGGAATATGGATTATTGGAGTCTCTCCAAGTTGAACCACTTCCATCTTGCGAAACCTGTTTTGGTAGGAAAGATGATGACTAGGTCTTTCAAGGCAACGGGTAATAAAGCTAAGTTTGATACATTCTGACTTGTGTGGGTCTATGTCTACTAGGGATGACAATGGACCGGATTTGGACCGGATCCTCCTCGGTTCAGATCCAGATCCGGGATTTTTTACTTTGATCCAAATCCGGTCCAGATCCATTGGATCTCAAAAAATGAGATCCAGACCCAGATCCATTGGATCCATAGGGTCTCGGGTCTAGACCCGGATCCATAAGTTTTTTAACTAAAATTAAAAAAATTCTAAATCAATTAAAATTTAACTAAGTTAATTAATTCTACGATAACACGATAATCTATAAGAGTATTACTATCATTAAAAAAAGTCAAAATACTCATGATATTATAAAAATATTACAATCATCTATAAAACTATGATCTTCTCTCTAAAAAAACTACCAAATTCGTGGACAGTGGGTACTCAATCTCCTTCATCTTTTCTATTTATTAGATTACTTAGTTTGTATTTCAAGCTCAACAAATAATATAATGTGATATTTTAAGTACAATAATATAAATATAATATATTAAATATGATAATAAAATAATATTTTAATTATAAATATTGGTGGATCTGGACCGGATCCGGATCTCAGATCGTAAAGTCCAGATCCAGATCCGTAATTTCTAAAATGGGTCTAGATCCGATCCAGATCCAATGGGTCCAATTTTTTAAGATCCAGATCCAGAAAAATGGATCTGGATCCACGGATCTGGACCGGGTCCAAGATCCATTGCCATCTCTAATGTCTACTCAAGCTCGTGGAGGGTATGAGTACTTCGTCACATTTACTGACGATTACTCGAGGTATGGATATGTTTACCTTCTTCCCCACAAGTTGGATTGCTTTGAAACCTTTAAGGAATTCAAGGCAGAAGTGGAGAAGAAGCTAGGTAAAGAAATCAAAACACTACGATCTGATCGTGGTAGGGAATACCTATCCAACGAGTTCAAGGACTACTTGATAGAATGTGGGATTACATCCTAGCTGACAGCACCGGGCACGCCTCAGCATAATGGTGTGTCAGAGAGAAGGAACCGAAGTCTCTTAGAGATGGTTCGATCGATGATGAGTTATGCAACTTTGTCAGTTTCCTTTTAGGGATATGGCCTAGAGACTGCAGCATACTTGCTGAACCGTGTGCTTTCCAGGTCGGTACAAAAGATCCCTTTCGAGTTGTGGAGCAGGCACAAACCCAGTATGCACCACTTAAGGATTTGGGGTTATCCTGCTTATGTGCTAAATTGGCAGGCCAACAAATTGGAATCACGTTCAGAAGTGATGTTGTTCATAGGGCATCCGAAGGAAACGAAGGGTGGATACTTTTATGATCCTAAAGAACAGAAGATCGTTGTTAGCCCTAACGCTCAGTTCTTAGAAGAGGATTACATTAGTAATCATAAATCTCGAGTCGACATCATCATTGAGGAATTACAAGGTGGTCGAGTTCCACTTGAACCAGCCAGTTGTGCAAGATAGTACTCCACGAGTAACTGCACAATCTGTTAACACAGTGACTGATACTGTTCGACGTAGTGGGAGGGTGATATTTACACCTGATCGGTATATGTTCACTGGGGAGACGTTTGATCATATCCCAGTAGATGAACAAGATACCGTGCATCCGTGGACTTACAATGAAGCAGTGGGAGATGTAGATGCAGATTCCTAGCGAATCGTCATGGACTCAGAATTTAAGTCCATAATTGATATAGATGTATACGAGATCACTGAACTACCTGAGGGAAGCAAAGTTGTTGGTAGTAAGTGGGTATACAAAAGAAAGAGAGAGCACCGAATGGAGAGATCATGGCGTTTAAGGCCAGGCTAGTGGTTAAGGGTTTTACCCAGAAAGAAGGTATCGATTACGAAGAGACCTTCTAACCTGTATCAATGATCAAGTCCATTCGGATTCTCCTTGCCATAGCAGGTCACACGAACCTAGAGATCTGGCAAATGTATGTCAAAACTGTATTCCTAAACGGTCACCTTGAAAAAAGGTATGGACATCTACATGAAACAGCCAGATGGTTATGTGAAGGAGGGCGAAGAGCATCTAGTTTGGAAGCTTAAGAAGTCTATTCATGGACTTAAGCAAGCTTTCCGATTATGGCACCAGCGTTTTCGATGAGGTAGTCAAATCCTATGGATTTATATCCTGTCCTAACGAGGTGTGTGTACCGTATTTGTGTTAACGGATCAGTGGTGTTTCTTGCATTTTACGTAGATGACATCCTTCTCATTGGCAACAATGTTGAAGTGTTATCAGACGTAAAGACGTGGTTATCCGAGCAGTTTCAAATGAAGGACATAGGTAAAGCTGCTTACATCCTTGGGATCAAGGTTATCCGAAATCGCCAGAAAAGGATGTTAAGCTTGTCACAAGTGTCCTACATTGACACTGTTATTGCTCATTTTAGCATGCAAAAAGCCAAGAGAGGTTCAGTACCTTTCAGACATGGCATTTTTCTATCCAAGAATCAGTGCCCTAAAATGCCTGAAGAGATAGAAAGTATGAGGCTCGTACCATATGCTTCCGCTGTCGGTAGCCTCATTCTGATATTTCTCTCCTGTATTTCCTCAGTAGTTTAGAACTTGATGAACAACTCCACTGATTCTACTTGTAATATTTGTAAGGAGTTTGTTTCTGACAGTTTGTAGTGTTAGGTTTTGGCATCATCAAATAGGGGGAAATTGTTGGGAGATGATTTAGTAGCTTAGTACTAGTAGATTTGAATGATCCCAAAACCCTACTTTGATTGGTGAACCATTTTGTTGTAATTGTTTTGCCTGTTTCTCAGAGTTTCAGACTCAGTAGACATTCTTTCTGCATAGTTTAGGTGCTCAGTTCTGTCTGCTGACTCTTTAGTAGACTATCAGCCTCAGCACCATGGGAAGAAGACTCAGTAGTGCTGGACTCAGCAGGAGCAGCATATTGAAAGAAGTCAGCAGAACTGGACTCAGCAGGAGCAATTCGCTGAACTCAGAGTTGATCTTCAGTAGAGCTAGACTCACCAGGAGTATGCTACTGAACATAGATCAGACTCAGCAACGGTCAGATAGTATCTTCACTGTCAGTAATCTTATAAGTCAAATCAGTAGAGTCATACGAGGTTCAGAGAAGTCAGCTTCTGATCTGCCTTGAAGTCTGTTTGTCTCACCTACTTTCTATAGCCTCGACCAATGACGAGCAGCCAGCTGTCTACTTTCTGATTATAGTTGTAAGTCAACACTTTTCCAGAAATAGAGGGAAAAGACTATGCCAACATTCTTTGAAAGAGTCGTTAGCTACCCAAAAGAGAGAGACACATGGATCATCGTCTCCAGCGGATCTTTCCATGTCTCTCATCTATAAATAGAGGGAAGAATTCAAATTGAAGCTCACCGAGAGATTCAAGAACACACGAGCAATTACGAGCAACTTCAAATCGACTTAAGCTTTCCGCAAGATCTTCAAAGAGTTATTCCAAGCGAAAGGTGACATTCCTGCTCAAAGGGAACCGAGCTGAATCAGACTTATAGCCTCTAGTATCCAAGCAACTGAACACGTACCCAGAGTTTATACCTCACCGTTCGTCGCTCTAGAAGCCACATTCTCGTTCCCTTCCGTCTAACCTAAGCTCATCAGACTATATCCATAGCTTAGATCGAAGGAGTTCATTCCTGAACTGTTCTTTATTGTAAAAAACTCCTTCATAGTTGGAGAGTTTGTCAAACACTTTAGTTTGATATCTTGTAAACTGAGACTTGCTCAGTATAATAACTAAGACCAGTGTTTGTCCATTGCACAAACCGATTGAGACTAACTCAGTATAATAAAATAGCCTCCTGATCTTTTTGGGACAGTGGACGTAGGACTGTTGGATCCGAACCACTTTAAAAATCGTTGTATTCTGTGTGCTCTGTTTTGCTGTTGCATTGATCACTGTTCATACTGAAAAATATCTTTCAAAATCATTCAACTGTGTTTCAGCAAAGCTTAAAAGACTGCCTCATTATACTGAAACAGTTTTACTAAAAACGTTTTCTAACTCAACTGAATTGGGCCTACACATTTTCGCACACTACTGAACTCTTATTGAACGGTACTGAATTCTGACTTAAGTCAGCTAGCAGGCCTCAGAAAAGTCAGTCACTCTGCCACGCGATTCAGAACAGCTTATTTGGTCTACTGAACCTGTTCAGCTAGATACTCTCCTGAAAAAGACTGTTCGCATTTTAAGTTGAGAAAAAGTTTCAGGTGTATTCACCCCTCCTCCCCCCTCTACACCTGAACGTTTATCTCGGGACCAACACATAACCTCATAAATGCGCATATTGTCATGCACAACTTAGTTGACGCATTAACTCTATATGGATGTATCAATACTTATTCATGCATATTTTTCCTCGTGTTTATGCATAAACAGTACATACGTTTATGCAAATCTCTTGGTAGATTCATGTAAAACCTGTTTGATTTCATAATTCATAATAAACAATAATACTAAATAAAAACACATGATACTTTCTATAATCACCGTCCAAAATAGAAATTCTGCTTTTGTTTGTTCATATAAAAACATAAGTATAAGAAAAATCATGTCTTATCCTTCAAATATCACATCTCATTTTCTAACAACAACTTCTCAACTTCTCTACAATCCGACTTCTTTTCCTCGAAATGACCAAAGGCTTTTGTCTGTGATCTTTCCTTCCTCTGCCCCTTCTGTTAAGAAGTGCCTAATTTAATAGTGTGTTAGATGATAACTTATGCATAAAATCGAAGTTAAATCTGCATGAACGGCTTGTTAATTGTGCATAATTAAGTTATGTCATACATATAGATGTACAAATTAAATTCAGTTAGTGCATATTTAACAACAAATTTATGCATATTTCTCACTACATTTATGCATATAAAGTCTATTGTTACATGTACAAATATCAATCGATGTGTACATATGGCAAACAATAGTGTCATTTGTTATGAAGAAATGTGTCGTTTATAGTAGAGTATCATTTTCTTCGAAGAAAAGTATCATTTGTTTTGAACAAAGTGTCATTTGCAAAATATTATTTATTGAGTATAAATTATTTATGAAAAAATTTGATTTATTTTAGAAAAAAGTGTCATTTTTTTAGGAAAGAAGTAGTATCATTTATTGTAAACAAATGTATAATTTATTTTGAAAAAAATATCAATAATTGAGTATCAATTGTTATGATCCTTGCATATTATTGATAGTAGAAGTCGTTCAAAACGAAACAATTGCACTTTTGTTCAAAACAAACGACACTGTTGTTCACAAATGACACTCTTATCTTTAAGGAAAATATATTATAAAAATTAAATTAAAAAATAATAAAATAATATTTAAAAAATATCAATAAAATAAATTGAAGTAAAAATCTAGATCCGGGGTCATGGATTTGCAACGGATCCGGGTTGCAATTGGATCCGTGCAACCTAATTGTAGACTCAATAGTCTATCATGTTCCTTTAAAATAATATATAGAGCAGTTAAAATACTTAGTCTATTGGCGAAGATTGGTTGCTAATATATAAGGTGCAATGGTTTTATCTTAATTCTGAATCAGTCTGAGAGTAGAAACTATAGAAAAAAAGTAGTGGGGCCGAAATGAAGTTCATGATGATAAATTTGCATGGCAGTTGACAACTAGCATATTTTGGCAGTTGGTTCTGTGTTCACATGCCTTGCTTTTAGGGTTTCTTTTGTATTCTTGCAACTCTTTCCCACTCTCACTGTTCTTATATAACTACCCTCCTCCACTCCACTCCACTCACCATTCGCCATGGATTCCTCCAAGCTTTTAGCCCTTCTCCTCATCTCCATGCTCTCGCTTTCCTCCGCTGCTCCCGACATTGCCGAATCCGACTGCGGCACCTGCTCCCAGCCTCCCAAGAAACCCTCCGCCCCCAAGCTGCCCGTACCACCAGTCACCGTCCCCAAACTGCCCTTGCCGCCCGTTGCCGTCCCTAAGCTGCCCCTTCCACCGGTAGCAGTCCCTAAACTACCCCTACCACCAGTGGCCGTCCCCAAGCTGCCCCTACCGCCGGTCGCCGTCCCTAAGCTACCCGTTCCACCAGTCGCAGTCCCCAAACTGCCGGTTCCACCAGTTGCAGTCCCTAAACTACCCCTACCACCAGTAACAGTTCCGAAACTGCCCGTACCACTCCCTAAACTGCCCGTACCTCCAGTGGCAGTCCCCAAACTGCCCCTCCCACCAATAGCAGTCCCCAAACTGCCTCTTCCTCCAGTAGCGGTACCCAAGCTCCCGCTGCCACCAGTGACCGTGGGGCCGCCCAAGGGTAAGCCCGGGTGCCCGCCGCCGCCGAGTAAAGCAACCTGCCCCATCGACACACTGAAGCTGGGTGCATGCGTGGATCTTCTGGGTGGGCTTGTCCACATTGGATTGGGAGACCCGGCCGTCAACGAATGCTGCCCCATAATTGCAGGCCTCGTGGAGGCGGAAGCCGCCGTCTGCTTGTGCACCACCCTCAAGCTCAAGGATCTCAACCTCAAAGTCTACGTCCCCATTACTCTCCAGCTACTCGTCACCTGCGGCAAGACCCCACCTCCCGGCTACACCTGCTCTTTCTAGATTCGTCATCACAGTACGTCGTTGTCGTATTATTCCTATGATATACTCCTTCGTCCCATTATTAATGTCCCATAGGAACTTGACACGGAAATTAAGATAGGTTTTGGAATTAGATAAAGTAGTGATGAAAAGTAGTGGGGTCCATCTATTTAAATGATTATGGACCACTCATTTATGTTGACTTTTATAATTGTACATAAATAATGAGACAAACAAATGTAGCAAGACATAAATAATGGAACAAATGGAGTATCATATATTTATATTTATTATATAAATATAATGTAGATAGATTTGCTCATGAATATGGTACTTTGAATGCAGGTTTCTATCGAAGGATTGGAATACCTATTGCATTTTATTGTTTCTAGTTGTGTTTTCCACCTTGATTAATTTATTTCGTTGTTGAAATATTTGATTTTCAATTGTTTGTTTATGTAAAAGGCAATAGTTCAAAGTCATGTACTGTCTGCAGCAGACAAGGAAGCAATTGAAGATTGATGTTGCATTTTTATTCAATTGTAATTATTGATTATTTCTCAAAAATTGGTTGCTTTGGGCTTGTGATGCAGGCATATATATAAGTTTTTGGGATTGTTTGGTGTTAATTATCTTATTTTAATCACTAATTTGCAGGAAGTTGTAGGTTGAATATTATTTCCTATAATTTCGATCAGACAATATAATGCATAAATCTCAACTCAATATAAGTGGTGTGAAAATCAATTTATGATAACAAAAACATAAACGCAAAATCTCTAAACTAATTTATAACCAAATGAATGTTTTCTGTGGTTTAATATAAGTTATCGTGAATGGATGATATTAGCCACTGAGCACGTGACACGTGGACTCGGGGAATGACAAGATGTTTGGAGATATTATGAGATCTGAAGAGTATGTCAACCAGGGGCGGATCCACCCTACGGGCTGGGATGGACTCCAGCCCCGGTAATTTTATTTTATTTTGTTTTTTTAATAGTAGTAATTCTAGAATGTTTTTAAGAATATAAGTTAAAGTTATTAGCTCAATCTAAGGTATTTCTTCCAACTCATGCCCAGCTCAAGATATTTTATTGGGCTGGATCCGCCACTTAAAAAGTTTGGAGAAAAATATCTTGGGAACAATGTCGGGCATGCATGGTACGATTGTGGGGGCAATTTGAGATTAAAAGATTCGAGGTACATGATCTTAGTTTGTCTTTGCCGCTTCACAATGTGTGGCGCCTAATATTACACTCTTTATTTATTTTATATTTGGTGAAATTATAACTTTTTCTTGACATGTGATCCTATATATTCAAAAGGCCATTTTGATGTGAAGAGAGAATGAAATCAGGAATCAATATTGAGAATATGGAATAAATAATGATTCTTGAAATAAGTTGTTTGGTTTAATAATGAAATGAATCTGATTGTCTTATTTGCGGAATATTGGTAACATTGGTTTACCAAAAGAATGAAACTAATTATATTTTATTCATTAAATAGTTATTATTTTGAAAATTACGTGTTCATTTATTATCTAATAATTTAATTTGAAAAATCTTGAATTAAATAAATTAGATATATGTATATGAATACCCCTTAGAGTGGGAATTATGAATTAATATATAGATTTGGGTCGTTGGATTCATGCATTCAAGGGATAAGATTTCATCTTCACTTAAAAATCCCGTGATGCACTTTTAGTATAAATTTGGATGGACTTTGGAGTCATACAATGATACTCCCTTCTATGTCACCTCCACATATAATTTGACATGTGACAATGTTCTAATTATGTAACAAAATCAAAATCAATTATGGTGAGCCATATATGCCACATGTCAACATATGTATGGAATGTAACATACAAGAATTATGAAAGTGTGACTTTGTGGTAGAAATCTATTTGCACAAACGATAATTTTATAATATTTCAAATTTTTTTATATTTTGAACACATCTCTCATTTTTTTTTCGCGAACTTCATTCTCCTTAAGAGAAGACTTGCATTGTTTATCGTCTTTTCCTTCCGGATCTGATTTTCTTTTTCTTTTTTTTTTTCATTTTCAATTCGAATCACTTTACCTTTATGGACAGGCAATCTTATTTTATGATTATAGTGTTCTTTCTTTCTCCGTATTGTGAACCTTAATTTTTGGGGGACTCTCAATTTGCTACCCTGATTTCGATTGAAAGATGTCTTATGTGATTCAAGATGTCTGAGGTAGGTACTGTTATTATTTGTGTGTTTTGACTTTGAATTTATGTCCTAAAAATGACACTATATTCTTGGTTTGGTGTGGATTTATTCCAAATTATGTTCTTTAGTTTTAAGTTTATTTTCTAGGTTTTTTTGCTGATAAAGTATATTGAATTGTTTCATGATCAGTTTCAAGACTTTATGCGCGTAAGGGTACAGTTATTTTTTATAATGCTCTAATACATGTACTCCCTCCTCCCACCCTACTTATCTAGATTTTATTTTTGGGTTATCTCATCTCACTAATACATTTTTTAAATAAGGAAATAGAGTCTCACATCTTTAATAAGTCGTTTAGGTAACAGACTTACACATAGTGGTCTTAGTGGGTTTTGAACCCATTACCTTCCGGTCATAGGCTACCCACCTTAACAGCTATGTCATCCCAAGAGGACTTGTTGCACCTTTTCTTCGGAATTTAATGTTGGTGAACTCGAGAACTGTACTTTCATCTGAACAATATTCCAACAAAAAATGTCACTGAAGTGCATCAAATTTCATCATAAAATGCAATATAATGTGCGCACTTTCATAGCACTTGCTGGTTACTCTCGTCATAAAAAAAATAATAATAAAAAGTGCAACAAATATAAAAAAGTAACCAGTCATGATGCTTGTAACTGCGAACAAGAAAGTGAAGACGATTCTTGATTTGGAATGATTATTACAACGAATTCCAATGTTTCTTGTACTCTGTGACTGTTTCATTGTTTCAACATTTTGGTTCAAGAACCTCCAGGACATGCTATGAATAAGTTGTAATGGTTGCGGTATACTAAATTTATTTTATGTTGTCTCTAAAATAATCTGAAAGTGCATCAAATTTCTATTATTTTGCATGTCTTTTTCAAATAACATGCACTATATATCCATTAAATGTACAGCAGTGTAATAGGATTACATTAAATCTTTAAAAAATGTATCATAAATGATAGTTTCTGTGATAAAGTGCAACAATGTAAACATCAACTCCATAAACTACTAAGTCTACAACCACAAACTAACTAGTATATCAACTACAGTTAGTTACAACCCTAAAATGTACTATTATTAAGTCTAAAATTTGTTGAATAATCCAAAACAGTCATTTACAAAAGTTGTGATATATAGCAACTAACCAAATCATTGTCTTTTATAAATGCCTTGGAAGCTTGGTAATGTTCATCTGTAGAAGACTTCTAAGTCCTAGTCTTCTTAATGTGTTTCTCTGCCTCGTGTTCATTTGTTGTATAGCAATGAATATGCTAGCTGGACTAGTTCTCAGTTAGCCTAAATTACTATCAGGAGTTTATTGGGGTTTCAGCCTTTTCTAACAAGGTGTCTGTCCTACCTGTAAATATCATGGCAAGATTTTCGCTTTTTTCGGTTGGTAATATTTAACGATGTCATTGCGATGGAAAGTCTGGTCAGCCAGTTGTCGTCAACCAGTTTGTCGGTGAGATATTACCAACAGACTGGAGACGGAATCACTGGTCGGTGATTGTACCGACGGAATATTACGTCGGTGAAAGGCCTGGACAATGTAAGATTAATTTTGTTGGCAATATGAAACTATCGGCATTCTCAAAAAAAAATATATGTTTTCTTTTTGTTTTTTTCGTAACCAGTCCTCAATTACCTGTATCAATCAACACAATTCAATTCCAAATTAAGATCTAAATCCAAATTCGTATGAATTAACATAGTCGAAATCCAAATCCAACAATTCACATAAATATCCAAATCGAAAGTGTGAAAAAGTATTAAATTAGTGAAGTAACATGCACATGTTTATCAAGTCATGCAGAGGAGGCGGGAGGGGATGCTTATTGTCGGAAGTATCACCTCGGCTATCTTTTCCAAGCCATTGTTCCACCATCTCCCTCATCCGTGCTATGTCCTACTCGAGGTGATGTCTAGCTCTCCACTCCTTATCTAACCAGCACAAAATCTCGAGCTCGCTTTGTGATGGCCCAAGCGAAGTATAATTGCGGGCGGCCTTGTTCAGTAAGAGCTCCCATAATCCCCAAGCCCGTACACACACTGATTCTAATGCAGTGGTGTAACAAAAGCTTTTCAAATGTTTAGTCTAAGAATACCCAACCTACAAGCTCTTCCTAAATCGGTTGATTAGTAGAAGAAGTACCGTCTAGGGCATCCAAAGTTGAAGGAAGAAATCGAACTTGAGGAAATAATAAAGGAGAGAATTGATTTAATAATTCACTACCCAAAATCATTACAAGAGTGGGGTAGAAATGCACCCACTGGAAATTGTTCAAAGACTTAGGATTTCTCAGGGAAATTAAATAATTAAAATAACAAGAAATAAATTGGTTGGCTTCCTGCACGTGTCGGTCACCATGTTCTAAGAATAGATTAATTTAGTTGCAAGCATGTGTCCATTCAGTGCTCCAAGAGTATTCATTCTTGCATGCTTCTCCTCAACATATCATCTTTATCTCCTGTGTGTGGCGGTCATAATTCTCCAAGAACATTAATTCTTGTTCATCCATTGCCGCATCATTCCGGCGGAGCTGAAATGGCTTCGACCGCAAAGCCGGATCGGACTCCTCACCATTGGAGGCGTCTCCATGAAAAGGTATCAGGTGGTTAAGATTAAACATGTAGGTCGTACAGATGTGACTCGGGTGCTTGAGGCGGTTGTCATTTGTATTAGTTTTCTCATTATCTCTCCCACGGGCCGATCTTGTGGGCTGCGAGTTTGTTATAATCCTCTTTAGTAAGGATCACCCAAACGCAATCACCAACCTCAAATTCAACGAACCGGCTTTGTTGATCAGCATGTGCCTTGTACTTGGCATTAGTGGTCAATAAATTGTTGTGGACAGCTTGATAGAACTCTAGCAAACCGTGCACAAGATCAAAGACTTTTGCCGGAACAGAATGATATCAAGAGGTCCTCAGGGGTTAAGCCGAGTAAACAATCTGGAAGGGGTTGAACCCGTTCCTCTGATTTGTAGAGTGGTTATAAGCGAACTCAGCTTGACTAAGTTTTTTATCCTCATCATTTTTTATCAATTCACCACGTCGATGAATCAATGTCATATCATCTTCTACAGTTGTGTCACTTCGTAGAGATGGGTTAACTATGTCATCCTCTTGCAATGCTTCATTTTAATGAAGATTGAGTTGACAGTTTTATATTAAATTTCGGTTTGACTTTGCATGCTCTTAATCATGTACTCTCATATTCATTCTCACTACGATAGGAGAAGTAATAGACTTGATGGGCTTTTTCCACCATGAAAAATGGTTCATATTTTCTTAGTGACTTCATTAAATTGATAGAAACCAACTTGAAGTATGGTTGTACATAAGTCCCTTTAGGGTCGGGTCAAACCACTTACTGTTGAACAAAATCGTTCATTTGATTGGTAAACCCGGATAATCAACCTCACATATATCTCCACCAATTTTCCATAATGATCAAGAGCATATGAATCGTAATTCTCTCCTTGTATACAAACTCCACTATTCTTGGTGAATTTTCCTACCCCATGTGATAAGGTATGAAACTTACATCCAGTAACAACATATCCAGGGTACGTATAACACTCATAATGGGTCTTTTGCTAGATCCCTAATATATGGATTTATCTCGTTGCAATAACAGGAGTAAACCTAAAATAAAATCAAGATAATTCGGTAATAATATTGTAGCACAATATAATGAATCTTACATATGATTTGAACCAAGCTCTGAATTCGTGCTCAACTCGTTTTCCTAAATCTTCATCATATATTTCTGGAGATGCACGTCGTGTCTCTTCTTGAAATAAGCTTCAAATTTAGGGCTGAAATTGTTAAATATTCAACAATTTGATGCTTAAAAAAAGTGAGTTGTTGACACTCACTTGTTATAACCTATAATTTCGTTGCAGTTAAGTAGGATGTACAAGTGGGCAGAGGTCTACTCCTTCTGCTCAAGATAACTGATTGACTTGTGCCAACTGAACGACCTTTTGGACGGAATTTTGAGGGCAAATGAATGTTGTCAAAGGTGGGAAATTCATGTTCTACATCACAATCACTATGAATCTTCCTCATCCCACTGCAGTCGTAATCCTCAAATAATAAGAACAGAAGTTGGATGCTTTTCCTGCTAAATAAGACTTACATAGGGATCATTCCACACACCATGTTTTTTCCACTTTCCTAAATGTTTGAATCAAGAGTTCAATGTAGTGAATTATTCCACGGAATATATTAAATATGATTGACCATTCTATGAGAGATAAGGAAATTACTCCTGAGATCTAAGGGATTGAATCTTCGCTCTAAATGTTTTTGATTGATCCTCATGTGATGTGGGACAATACATTTTATTAAATATCAGATTTCAGCTCAAGAATCTTCGCCTAGTCTTCTTCTTTTTCAATCTCCAAGTTCTTCTTCATAACAACTTCCTCGACTTCTTTCTCAATAATTTTAGCATAGATATCTGCCTTGGAGGTACTAGGGTAGTGTAAGCATGAGCTTTTAGCTGATATTCATCTTCCTTGATCTTTTTGACAATGAAAAACAATTCTGGTTCATAGACTTCTAAGATCTCCTCTAAAACATTATCTGCATTGTCTCCCTCGCTTGTAACTTCCTACAGTATAATCGCCTTATAAATTCGGACTTTACTTCTTCCCATCTAACTTTCCACTCTCTTGGCAGCCATTTATCTTTTTTAGGATAGATGATCCTCTTCAAATTAGGCTCCTCTTTTGTAGTATTTTGATGTAGTTAGGATTTCTCTGCTTTTGACAATTGTCCTCTCTCTGGCTTCCTTCAGTAGCCTCTCTTGATTTTCATTGGATTTTTCATCTGCTACATTATGTCGGTATGCCGTTATTTGTCTGGCATCAACTCCGGGATCCAGACCTCTTTCCATAGCATTTCATAACTCCTTTGTAGTAGGTTTAGCCCTTGGCTTTAGAGTAGTTAGGTTTTTTCTATCTTAGCTTCTTTTTCTTTCTGTATATCATCTGCATCTTTAAGCATAGGCTTCTTTTGTTGAGAAAGTCATTTCTAAGTTGTCGTAGACCTTGTTCGCCTTAAGAATTTCAATGTCCTGTATACTTTGCTTCTTTTGAAGTATAGCTTCTTATGAGTTTTCTTCATCTTCAACTTAGCTTGTTTCTCTGTCTCTTAAATTTTTTTAGCTACCTTTTCATCAACTTTTATTAGCTCATCTACACTCTTAAACTTCATTGTAGGAAAAACATCGACAACTTTGAGCAATCTCATTTAGAGCTTGTTTAGCAGCTTTTGAAATCCTAACTCCATCTGTGGGTCCTTTCCCCTTAGCTTCTTTTTCTTTAGTTCCTTCGCCCCTTTGATTGATCATCTATGCTTCTTTTAGCTTCTCTTTTTCCCTTTTTGGCATCATCAATAGCCAAGGGAGTAGAGATGAAGGACTGAACTTTAGAGTCCAAGTTCTCATATAGTTATTAGGTCAGAGAGATGTAAATTTACATTGTGCATTGAAATACCGTAATCAATCCAATCTTTGACTCTCTCTTTATGTGATATCTTCAGAGCATGTTCAGTCTGTGATCTTTGTCATTGAAGACTTTCTGAGAGTTGAGTCTTGCAGTCACTCTAAATAGTGAGAAGAGTTTTGTTGTGCTTTGCAATGACATCATTAGCTCATTCAAGTGAAGACTGAGTGGTTGTAACTAATAATTGCATGGATGTCGTAGCCTCAGCTAGTAGGTTAGAGAATTGCTTAGCTTGTTGTTCTAGAGTCTTCTAAAGCCTTTCTTCGAAATATTAGCCTAAGTCTTCAGTGTTGCTTCAAAAATAGTATCTACATCTAGCGTCTTCACTGAATTGATCTTCTCAATTTCTTCTCTCAGACTATTGATCTTCTTGTCTTTTTCTTGAGTGGAGGATGTCCACTTATCATGCATGTCCTTGGCTAGTTGTTTGTTCTTGTTGCCTTGTTTAGCAAGAACTTTGTTGATCGACTTAGAATCCTTGACATCATTGGTCTGATGTGGAGCTAGTAATAGTTGTTTCTGGTTCAGTAGATGTAGGAGTAGTGACTTGAGTAGACAAGGCAATTACTCCCGAGAGTGGTGGTTGATCATCATCATTCGTGTCACCATCATCACCCTTATCACCCGCTTCCCTTTCTTGATGTCCCTGGTACGTTTCTCAGATCTTGCCTCCTTGGGAGTTAGAGGAGGTGATTGATCCTAATCGTCCTTAGGATCCTCCGATTGGAAAATCCCTAGTAAGTTCTTTTGGATTCTTCTGAGTAAATAAAGCATAGCAGCTCTAAGATGTTCTATCGATGTGATATCTGAGGGCTCTCGTACCCTATCTCAGCACATAATTTTTCTTCTTCTTCAGTCAAAGTATAGACAGATTTAATCTTTATAATCTGCTCAACTAGCTTCCATTTCCTGAAGTAGAGGATAATCTACAGCTACTATCGATCAGCAATTTCTCTTATACTAGAGTGAGAAGCAGTCTCTAGGATTGCGCCCTGGACTTTTTTTCTTGCTCTGTTTCGATACATTTGTATTTGAAATAATACATCACCAGCCTCATCGTCAATCGGGCTTTCGAAGGCATCTTCAGAGTGTGGGACAAAACGTGTTCAAACTGTCCTTTGCCAGCAGTTACTCCTCCAATGAACTCAACACTCATAGGATGTGAAAAATATTCAGGTGTTATTGGTTCAGCAGTAGGTGGTTTCTAAGTAGTAGGTTATTAGGTTTATAATTGACCGAACCACGTTAAATTCTTTGTGCCTATTTCTTTTTCTCTTTGTGTTATTATTTGTTATTATCTCTGTTGGGTTTCCAAGAACCCGTTCGTCACATTTTGGAGGGTCCGAAGATCCTAACAAGTGGTATCAGAGCCAAGGTTTGGCTCGTGTTGTGACAATGGCAATAACAAAGATTGTGGTCGAGAAATTTGAAGGCTTTTGAAGGAGGTGGCGTATGTTTGAAGAGGAATCACCATGACGTGAAGTTTCACGTTATTGGGGGTATCGTTTTGCCAAGGATTATTCCATTTATAAAGATTTAAATGATGGATGATCCTTGTTCGAGGGACGCTGCGACTTTGTTGGTATTCTGATTTGGATTAAGCACATTGAGGCTTTTACGGAGGCGGTGGAGCAAAATCGTTTTGTGTTCGTGATTAGAGTTCTGGTCGATGTGAAGATGTGTTATGTTGGATTAGATATTTGGAGTTTTCGCCACGGTGGAGATTGTTATGAAGTGCATCAAATCCTAATCCTTAAAGGAAATTGAGTCATATCCCATATCTGATAATTAATGAAGTTTATCATTAATTTCATCTATAAATAGATAGGTTCTCTAATTGTTTTGAGTGTGCTTCTACGCATCATAGCCCACTTGTTATGATATTAGTTAGTTGGACTCATTGATCATGTTTTTGTTGGTATGTGCTTTTGGGTCTAGGACCATATTCCGGAGGCCCATTTTGTATTATCATCTTTATTAGTGGATTGGTTCTTCGCCACCCGTGGATGTAGGTCGATAGACCGAACCACGTTAAATTCTTAAGCTCCCTGAATCCTAGATTAGCACTAAGTATATTATTAAAGAATGTTCCATAAATACTTAATCAGTAACTTATTTGTGTATGGAATCAGAATGTTATAAAAATTGATACGCGTCATAGTAGTTTGAGATTGAGATATAGATACCATATCGATATTCTATGTTGCATAGACACGGGACACGTGATTTTTCTCTTTGTGTTATTCTTTGTTATTGTCTCGGTTGGGTTCCAATAACCCGTTCGTCACATTTTGAGGGTCCAAAGATCATGACAAGTGGTATCAAAGTCAAGGTTTGACTCGTGCTGTGACAATGGTAATAACAAAGATTGTGGTCGAGAAATTTTAAGGCTTTTGAAGGAGATGGAGTTTTTCCTATCATGGTTGGAGTTTATTCGTTTTTTAGGGATTTTTCGCCAAGGTGGAGATTTGTTATTTTATATGGCTCAAATCCTAACCCTTTAAGGAAATTGAGTCTTATCCCACATCGGATAATTAATGAAGTTTATCATTATTTTTTCCCTATAAATAGATATGTTCCCTCTTTATTTTAGATACACACATCTAAGAATTAGTTTTTGGGTCTAGGAACATATTCCGGAGACCCGAATTTGTTTTCTCCTCTTTTATAGTGAATTTTCTTCCCTCCACCCGTGGACGTAGGTCTATTGACCGAACCACATAAATTCTTGTGTTCTGGTTTTATTTATTTTCTCATATTTTGTTTACTCGTATTTTATAACATAGGTCGAGCAGGAATAACTGACTTCTTCTTTGGTTTCTTCATTCTATGTATGAGAAGCACGTGATGTCGTTTCTCTAATCGTGTCTCCTCATCAACAAGTTGTCGAGGAGGTGAGTTTGATATGTGTTCTGCTGAAGCATTCTTCCCTACTTTCCTCCTCTTCTGAAGTGGCGATGACCGCTATTCAGCATCATTCAACTTCCTCTTGCTTTGGTCGCCTACTTTGAGTCCAATAGACTGTACAAACATGTCGCGATTATGAAATTTTACTCTCTTGATATTGAAGTACTACTTGTCACTAAAAGCTAGCAATCTCATTCATACTCTAACATCCTTAAAGCAAACAAAGCGAAGAATTTAAACTTTTTGAAGGAGTTCAACTTTTGAACTGTTCTTATTGTAAGAACTCCTTCTAATTAGAAATACTCTGAAACCCTGCATGTTTCAACCTATAAAGTCACTTATGACTATAACTAAGGTGAGATATATCCTATGCATAGATCTACTGAACTTGTTCAATATTATACAAGCCCTCCTGGAATCAGGAAAAGTGGATGTAGGATCTTCATTATCCAAACAACAATAAATCTGTGTTATTTATTGTTCATTGATTTACTATTCATGCAACATAAAACACTTTTACAAAATCATGCAAATACTGAATTTTAGTAAAATCTCAAGATACACCAAAGCATAAACCTGAAAGTTTTTAGTAAAGATGTTTTTCAAAGAGACGAAAATAATAGAGCCTACATATTCCGCACATAATTTTTGTACTAAATCGCTTATTCACTGACTTCAGTCAGTGAACAATACTCTGTTGGTATTTTGTATACTTCAAGCAGTTTTTTATGCTTGTATACAATATGTTTATCCTTACCACTATTTTATTCTCCTATCTGATAAATAAATATATTCTTGCACATGTAATCATTTATCTTGTATAAAAGTTAGATTTGTGTAGTGTGTCAGGTATCACAGAAGACTACACAAATTGGTTGAACTAACAAGACATAAACAGTTATCACAGCTGAGACAACTTGAGCGTAAGTTATCGTTTTAAGCTGCAGTTTAGATAAGAAGTGGCTTGTCTTGGCTGCTTTTCTTTACTAGTACACCTAAGGTAGTGTATTGATGGATCACAGTGAGATGTCTTCTCCTAACTGACCTTAGTGGAGAACCAAGATCTCAGTGACTTAGCTGGTCTTAAGCTTGATAAGACTTCGGCAGAGTGCATTTGACTATCTATCACTTTGACCTACTATGGTGAATGTTATCGCGATCGGATCTACGTATCTTGGGTGTTAGTAGTTATTTATGGCTCAGGTTGGTTGTCTGTAGCTTGCAACCGTATCCAAGTAAACTGGGTTGATAATATCTTTGAGGAACTCGTAAGGATTAGCACACTAAACCCGGTCGGTTGATTAAGTTCAGGTGTGTATGAGATACGCGTCGATGTGTTGTATGGGGTCATACGACCTGGATGCGATCGGAATCGACGTCGAAAGTTGGCTGCTCAACTTAGATTTTTCTGGCGATTGATTTGAATTTTTTGAAATTGATGGACTAATCTCAGTCGGAATCCGTTACACGGTGGCTGTAAGTGCCCAAACTGTTGAGAGATGATTAAGTAGCTGATTTGACTAATCTTAAAACCCTATTCTGATTGATGAACCATTCCATTGTAAAAGTTAACACATTTGTCTTTGAGTGTTTCAGACTCGGTAGACTCACCTTCAGCATGGTTCTGGCTTAGTAGTTTTGTCTGCAGTCTCTCAGTACACCATCTGCCGCAGTGCCATGGAGTGAAGATTCAGTATGGCTTGACTCAGCATGAGCAACATACTGAAAGGTGTTCAGGAGTCAGTAGAACTGAACTCACCAGAAGCAGTTTACTGAACTCAAAGTTTGGCCTTAGTATTGTTGGACTCAGCAGGAGCAATATACTGAACCTTTCGGTCAGACTAAGCAACGGCCTGTCAGTTGCTCTAACTGACAATGGACTTCAAGTCAATTTCAGTAGAGTTTTCTGTGGTCGTACATCTGAGAAAAGTCAGCTCAGTATCAACCTTGAAGTCTGAAAAAGTCTCAACCACTATCTGTACCTCGACCAATGACAAGCAGCCAGCTAGCAAAGTCTCCGACAAAAGCTGCAAGTCAACCACTTTCCTGTAAAGAAAGGGGACTCTACAGAATTAAAAAAGAAGTCGTTTGCTACCCATATAGAGTGACACATGGACAGTTTGTCTCCAATGGATCTATTCACAACTCACATCTATAAATAGAGGGAAGGTCGAAATCGTACAAGTCGCACTACACGATCATACAAGCGACCTATCAAGGGAACTCAAGCGTAAAACGAACTCAAGCTAGAATTCGTATCTAATATTCAAGTGAAGAATACGAACCCAGAGAGATTATTTCTCATTGTTCTTCGCTCCATAAACCTTTCTCGTTCCCACCCTCTGACCTAAGCTCAACTGTAATATCTATAGCTTAGACAGAAGGTGTTCAATTTATTGAGCTGTTCTTAAGTGCTAAGAACTCCTTCATAGTTGGAGATACATTCAAACTTTTGTTTGACCCTGTAAACTGAGACTTGCTCAGTATAATCACAAGTTACAATTTGTCCAATGCACAAACTAACTGAGACTAACTCAGTATAATAAAATAGTGTCGTGCTTTGCTCAGGATTAGTAGACGTAGAATCTTGCCTGTCCGAACCACTTTAAAAATTAGTGGACATAGGATCTTGCATGTCCGAACCACTTTAAAAATTGTTGTGTCGTTAATTGTTGCATTGATATACTGTTCATGCTGAAACGCTGCTGAATACTACTGAATTCTGACATCAAGTCAGCTAGCAGAGCTCAGCATCTTCAGTCACTCTGTCCAACGCGATCAAGAACAGCTTGCTTGGTCTGCTGAATTCATTCAGTAGGCAACCTCTGTATATCGGATTGTTCGTGTTTGAGTTTGAAAAAGGTTTTCAGGTGTATTCACCCCCCCCCCCTCCCTCTACACCTGAACGTTTTTTACTCTGGGCCAACAATTGGTATTAGAGAAGGAGTTCTTTTGACTCTTGTTTTCTGAAACTGGTTTACTTAAACTGGTCATTTGAAAACATTTTTCACAGCATAACATCTCTTCATACATCCTGAACTCATAAACTGCACCTCATGTCTGATATGTCAGGGATCCGGATGGTACCCATGTTCTCAGTAGAGAACTATAGCGTATGGCCCGTAAGAATGGAGGCGCATCTAACCTCACTACACGACAGCATGTCTGATGTGCTGGAAACCGTCATTCCTCTTATTAATAGTTTCAAATTCATGGAGGAAGGTGGAGCCGAGATAGGGGAGATGATCGCCAAGAACAAATCAGACTACACGCCTGAAGAGAAGAAGCTTCATAATATAGAGATAGTTTCTCGTAATGTTATTCTAAAAACTCTAAGTGATTCTTATCTAGGCACGGTTCAGGACTGCAAGTCCGCGAAGAAACTTTGGGATACACTAGCGTTACTGAGTCGGGGGACTCAGAAGATCAAGAATATCAAATTAACGCTGGAGCTCCAGAAGCTTGAGAGACTCGCCCTCATGCCCAATGAGAAGATTGAAGATCTGAATGATAGATTCACAAAGATAATGAACTCAATCAATGGGAACAGTGAGATGAACCTGAAGATACTATAGGCATTGCCTGAAGGACACTGGAGTTCGTTCGCCACGTATCTTTAATACTCTAACCTTGATTCTGTTTCTATTGATCAAATATTTTCTGAATTAAAGGCAGAGGGTTAGAGTTCAGTCTTCCTCACAAGATAAGGGATGGATCTGACACCTCACATGATCATGCTCTAAAGGCATCAGTCAACACTCCACAAGTAGCAGTGAGCAATCAAACAACGTCGACAAGCTCAGTCTCGATTTCTACTGAAGGAACCTTGGCTGAACGATATGCTCTGCTGGCCCTTAAGTACCAGAGAGAGAAGGATTCAAGGATCAAGCTGAAAAAGTCCTACCAAAAATCCTGAGGTAAGTATGATTCACTTTCCAAAGGAGATCATAACCAGAAACTCTCTGAATGCAGGAATGAAGAATCTACTTCCACGCCTAAAAAGTCCGAACATAAATCAAGCAGACCCTCTTCATGTTACAACTGCAAGAAAGATGGGCACTACCAGTACGAGTGTCCAGAGCTAAGTGTAGCTAAGAGAGCTGTGCGATAAGCTCGAAGAGAGAAGTTCGCCAAGAAGCGACAATCATTCATTGCTGGACAGCTTTCAGATGATTCTGAAGAGGCAGAGAACTTCATGGATTCATCTGATGATGAAGTCTCATTCATCGCAGTAGAAGCTGAAGAAAATGAGAAGTGTCTTATGGCTGGAGAAGAGGATGTGGTAAAATCCTATTCAAATTATGTACCCTCTCCACCATGCACACACACTACACAATCTACAGTAGGTGATCATCCAGAATCTACACTGCCCTACGAAGCATTACTAGATGAGCACTTTAGGATGAGTTTGGACTTCAGTAACACACTGTAGGGGATGGATCTCCTGAGATCTGAGAATGAGAGACTTTCTAAGTCTAGTTAGGACGGTTCTGAGTTGGCTCAGCTTGCCAAGAGCTGAAAGAGGAGAATGAATCTCAGATGACACAGTCTCAGCACCAAGAAGGAGTAATGTTATCACTGACCAAAGACTTGGCGACGAAAGTCACTAAACTAGGTCTACTGAAGAAGGAGTATTCAGAACTACATGCACAACACGAAACTCTCAAGAAGAGTGATAATGTCTAGAAAGTTCTGATGACAGACAGATTTCTTGGAGCAGAGAAGAAGCGTGAAGCCATGCTTACAAGTCAACGGCTTGTAACTCATAAGGAAGGGTTAGGCAACAACACTTATGATGCTTCGACCTCAGCTCCACAAGATTCAGCAGCAAAGCTTACTGATAGGTTTGTCAAAGGGAACACTAAACGTTCAAAATTCCTGAGACCTTTGACATAAGGCAAGCAAAAGGTGAATGTACCTCATCCCACCTATCAGAAGTCTGGAAGATCTAGCTCACAACCGCCCAGCCAGAAGCAAGGGGGAACTTCAGTAAGTTGGGCAGATCAGCATGGGCCTCTGACTTAAACTCACCCAGCTCAGTACGACAGTTATTACTATGAGCCAATAGTCAAGAAGGCACCAAAGATCCAGACGAAAGCCACTGAATCAACTCAGAAGGTTAAAAGTCCACCTAAGCAGAAGATCAGGACTACTGACCTCTGAAGCTGAAAGAGTCAACTACACTGAGCCCTTCAGTGAAGTATGTTGACGGGTCAGGAAGGAAGCTGTCTGAGTCTACCAAAATATTCAGACGGATTTGGATTGCTAAATCACTAACTCCTAAGGAACCAAAAGAAATCTAAAGGTTACCTAAGTGTGATTTTCTGTTTTGGAGGTACAAAAAGATCCATGGTACGTAGATAGCGGATGTTCCAGACACATGACGTACCAAAAGACACTGCGGACAGATTACACAACTTAAGAAGGACACAGAGTAGAATTTGGCGATGTCAAAGGCTACACAAGAGGACATGGAACACTGAGTATTGGAACCACTATATTTCCAAAAGTATCTTATGTTGAAGGCCTCCAACATAACCTCCTCTCTGTAAAAAAGTGTTATCAGGAACACAGAAGAAGAACATATATGTTGCAAATTAGAAATCCGTGGAGCCTGAAGCTTGTTTGATAGCACGGAACGAAGACAAAACTGAGTGGCTGTGGCACATAAGACTTAGCCATCTCAACTTTAAGGTGCTAAACAAACTAGCTAATGGATCTCTTGTAAGGGGACTGCCCAAGCGAGCATTCAAAAAGGAAGAAGAGTGTGAAGCCTGTCTGAAGGGAAAGCAAACAAAGAAAAGTCATTCCTCAATTCTGTCACCATCTACTTAAGGAATCCTTCAGCTTCTTCACATGGACCTTTTTGGGCCAATTTCCCCTGTGACGATCAGAGGCAAGAAGTACACGCAGGTGGTAATTGATGTTTATTCCTGATACACGTGAGTACTTTTTATTGCCAACAAGTCTGACATGAAGACAGCTTTGCCGAGGTTACTGAAGAGACTCAGTGTCGAGAAGGACACCAAGATTAAGAAGATCCGCTCTAACAGAGGTACTGAGTTTTTGAACTCAAAAGTCAAGGAGATCTGCGATACTGAAGGAATAGAATAAGAGATGTCCGCAGTAAGATGTTCGCAGTACGTACGCCTCAACAGAATGGTCTTGCTGAGCAGAAAAACAGAACACTAAAAGAAGCAGCAAGGACCTTTACCGCAGATTTCGGACTACCACTGAAGTTCTGGGAAGAAGCCACAAACATGGCATGCTACACTCAGAATCGATCCTTATTGACAAAGAAGCACATGAAGACGCCTTATGAATTATGGAACAGGAGAATTCCTTCTATATCTGTTGGTCCCGAGAGCACATTCAGGTGTAGAGGGGGGGTGAATACACCTGAATCCTATTTTCTCAACTTTGAACACGAACAGTCCTATTCAGGAAAGTGCCGTACTGAAAGAATTCAGCAGACCAAATAGCTGTTCTGAATCATGTTTGGCAAAGAGTCTGACTCTACTGAGATCTCGCTAGGCGAGCGAGTCGAGTCGGTATCGGCGAGATAGAGTTCAGTGGTGCGGAAATGTGTAGGCCCAAATTAGTTGAGTGGAAAATGTTTTATCAAGACAGTCTCAATTCAGTAGAAAAAACAGTTCAGTATGCTGAGACTTAGTTGTATGATTTTAAAGGATAATTTTCAGTATGAACAGTTAAAATCAATGCAACAGTAAATAAGAGAGCAAGCGAGAGACACAGATTTTTAAAGTGGTTCGGATACACAGGATCCTACGTCCACTGTCTCGAAAGGTCAGGAGGCTATTTATTATACTGAGTTAGTCTCAGTCAGCTTGTACACAGGACAAAGCCGCGTCTTAGAATTTATACTTTGCAAGTCTCAGTTTACAACGGTTATCAAACTAAAGTGTTTGACAAACTCTCCAATAGTGAAGGAGTCCTTTTACAATAAGGATTAGGTTCAAATATGAACTCCTTCGTCTAAGCTATGGATATGATCGGTTGAGCTTAGGGTTAGAGGGATAGGGAATGAGAATGTAGCTTCTAGAACGACGAACAGCTGAGTTTAGCTTTGGGTTCGTGTAACGTCGTTTGGATACTAGAGGCTTGTATATCGGTTAAGATTGGTTCCCTAAGAGCTAGATTGTAGTCTTTCGCCGGAGAAATATTCTTCGAGTTCTTGCGAAAGACTTAGGCTTTTTGATTTGCTCGTTGAATGCTCTGTGTTCTTGCATTTTCTCTTTTTTTTAATTTCGAATGATCCCTCTATTTATAGAGAAGAGTCTTGGAAAGATCCGTTGGAGACGATCATTCCTCTCTCTCTCTTTTGGTAGCTAACGGCTCTTTTGAAGTAGAGTGACAGTATCCTTTCCCTCCTTTTCTGGAAAGTTGTTGACTTGTAGCTTTAGTAGGTATAGGACAGGTGTCTGCTTGTCATTCGTCGAGGTTTTGCAGAGTAGTTGAGACAGAACAGACTTCGAGGCATAATGAAGCTGCTTCTCTCTTCCTCATATTTGACTATGCTGATTGTCGTTCAAAAGATCTGACAGTTCGAAGATGCCTGCCGTTGCGAGTCCGATCCTCGTAGAGAGTACTGAATTTACTCTACTGAAGGTCAGCTCTTAGTTCAGTGAACTACTCCTGCTGAGTTCAGTTCCACTGACTCCTTCAATATACTGCTCTTGCTGAGTCCAGTATCTACTGAGTCTTGTACATCTGGTGCTGAGGCTGATAATCTACTGAACGCCTAAACCAGAGCAGAGTGTCTTCTGAGTCTGAACCCTCAGAGACAAAAACAATTACAATGGAATGGTTCACCAATCAGATAGGGTTTTGGGATCTTCAAATCTTCAAACAAATTCAGAGAACGAGGCTACTGAGCTTTGGTCAGTTAAGATAGAATCATTTCCCACTAAGTATGACTGTGCTGAGGATAGAATCATCACCCAACAATTTCCCCCTATTTGATGATGCCAAAACCTAACAACATCTATTCTAACACAAAACTTCTCAGAAACAGAGCTCCTTACAATATTACAAGTAAGATCAGTGGAGTTGTTCTTTAAGTTCTAATCTACTGAGGGGATCAGGGCAGAAACAATTTCTCCCTAAACAACAATTTCCCCCGGAACAGCTAGTCTTACAGAATCTATCAAAGCAATCGACTGACAAGTAAATAAACGTGAGCGTGTGAGTCAGTAATCACTTCAGTGATTCTGAGTGTTAAGCATAAGACAAACATGGCTATTTAGACAATAAGATATTGTTAGAGCCAAAAGATGTATATATGAATATGAAAGTTCAGTACAGTACATCTCTTGCTAAGCTAGGAAGATAAAGAAACTAAGACTAAGAACGCTTGTACTGCTTGATCCTGTCCATAAAGTTCTGCGATTGTGTCTCGGGAAGGAGCAGTCCATATATCCTGTAAGTATACTTCCTCAGCTTCAGATATTCAGCAAAGTCAGCTGGCTCATCTTCTTCAAGACCTCTGTGGGTGGCAGCATCCTTCACTTCTTTCTCTATTACTCCATAATGAATAGAATCATCAAGTCTTCTGGGTGGTGGCGAGATGCAGGCTCAGGGACTTGGACAATGATATTCTCTTTCACAGCTTGTACCAGGTAGGCATATAAGTCTGGTTCAGTAATCCTCATCCATTCAACGTAGGCATCTGCCTTTGTCATGTTTGGCCAAAATCTCCAGAAATAGTTCCTCTTGATGAATTCTATCTTCTGTGATTCCCATCTCTGTGTAAACTGAGCAGGAATCCATTCATCCGTCCTAGGCCATCTTTGCATTTTCAGATCTGTTCGCTTCCTGAACCTTCTGTATTTATATGGAATGTCAGCTTTTGAAGGTACTCTCAGCCTGGCCTCTTGTTCAGTACGGATTCTTAGTGCTTCAAGGTCTGCCATATGGATTCTCTGCCGGGCAGCCTGAATCTATCTTGCCTCTTCTCCTCGGTATAGATACCTATCCATCTGAGCAAATATAGCTTCAATCTCGGCATCTTGTTCCTTAGTTCTCAAGTAGGAGGGTTTGCGAGGCGACTGATCTTCTGAGTCAGCAGGGGTACTTGATTTTTCTTTGGACGTACCCTGCTTCTCAGTGTCCTGCTGTTGTTGCTGCTCCCTATCATCATCATCTTGAATTATCAGCTTTCTGGGAGGCAACCTAGTCGTTGTTGACTTCTTTCTGCCGCGAGCTGGGGCCTTTGTCTTTCCTTTGGAAGGCTTTGGTTTAGGCTTGTTGGCTACTTCAGCTTCGGCTAATTCGCTAGCTAGCTTCTCGTCAGCTGCTATCTGAGCCTCCTCTGCAGCAGTAACATATCTCTTTGATTTCTTTGCTGGAGGGGTCGGGAGTTTCAATACTTTCTTACCCTTGCCTTGAACAGGAGATGGGAGAGGTGCCTCTTCCTCCTCTGAGTCATCCTGCTCAGCATACTCAGCAACCTCCTTAATTATGTCAGTAGGAGTCTGGGTTGCATGAGTAGCTTGTTCTCTAGTTCTAGAGTCACTTGGGCCGGTCTCTGCTGTGCTCGCAGCTGAGACACCCTGGGCCTCACCAGTTGGTCTAGTAGCAACTGTTGTCTGAGCTCTGCTTGCTTCAGCTACTGAACGTGTTTTCTTTCCTGACTTCAGTAGGGCTTCCCCCTTAGTTGATGTTGCAGTAGTTTTAGTCAGGGTTAGCTTAGGGGCTGACTTATCCCCTTTTTCACATTTACCCCCCTTTTCCCCCTTTTTGGCATCATCAATTACAGCCGGGGTAGGAGTGGATACTTGGAGATTGAGGCTTTTGTAGCAGGCTGACAACGCTTCAAGTTTGTCGTTGATCTTTGTCAGGGCCTCATGCAGCTCATTCCTCTCAGAGGCGAGTTCTTCTTTGTAGAATTTGTGAGAGAGGTCAGCTGCAGCCTTAAAGTCATTCAGCTTCTCAGAAACCTTTCCTTCAAGGGCCTGTTGAATATTGTCGAGTCTGAGCTCGGTGGCACGGGATTGGTTTGAGATTGATTCGGTATGGGAGGATCGAGCGGCCTTGAATTCTTCAAGCAGTTTGGCCTTGTCCTTCCCGAATTATTCCGAGCCGATTATCAAAGTCCTTTTTCGCTGTGCCCCGGCGCGTTAGAGACAATGGAGGAGACATCAGGGGCAGCTGATTGTGAAATGGAAGATCTCAGCCCCTGAAGCTCAGCGTTGGTGGCTTGAGCAGGTTGCTTCCATGTTTTGTAGATGGCGTTGGCGAGAGCCCTGTTCTGAGTTCCTTGGCTTTTTAGTGCCTTAGCCATGGACTTTGAGCGTCGGCCTTTAGGGCTGGGCGCTACTTCAAAGGTTGATTTCAACAAGAGCTGAGCAGGCTCTGCGGAAGTTGAAGTACCAGCCGCCGACTTCACAGGTCCAAGGATACTGAGTGGTAGTTCAGTAGGAGTGGGTGTATCCTTGTCCTGGGGTTGTTCCTAATCAGGCTTTACGGGGCTCGAATCATGGGGTGGGTCTCGACCGTCGTGGTCCGACCCGTCCGAAGGGGCCGAGCACGAAGCCCGCTGCGCTTTCATGCGGCAAGGCCGGCATTGCGGCTCTTAGGTCCTCCGTAGTGCCGAGGTCGAGCAGGCGTGAGTAGCCTATCTGCTGCCTTATAACCAGCTCCTCTTCATGCAGTTGCTCGCAGGTGTAGTGAAGAATGAGGCATAGCTGATTGGGCCACTCCTGGAATCTTAAAAGCATATGGAGTCTGGCCTGTTTGGCAATAGTCACCAGATCAGAGTGGCCAGAAATCTCCTATATATGCTCAATAATCTCTCGGAATGCTTGAGATAGAATGGCTAAAGCTTCCATTCCGACAGATTCCTCTTCAGATGCTGTCTCTGAGTCTTCAACATCTACTGGAGACAGCTGTTTCTCAGCAGATGGCATGTTGCTGAGTGGTTGAGCGTTGAGTGGACTGTCCAAGGTTTCTAAATCGCCGCTCTGGGCCTCTTCAGTCTGAACCCCTTGGTCCACTTCTGCAGCTTGTTCAGTGGAGATGGCCTTCTCCACTGACTGAGTCTTCTCTGAGGACTCCGACTCATCAATCAGTTGCATCGGCTGTCTAGACTGTTTAGTAGTTTCAGCAGTAGCCTCTGGTACTGCCTCGGATTCAGTAGGCACAGCAGGAATGCTTTTCTTCAGGCGCTTTGCCGGTGCCTTAGGAGTTTTTGCTTGAGGAGACCGTTTCTTTGTTGGCGTGGTCTTCTGAGGCGTCACCGTCGAGCCGAGGGTCTCGTCCCTATCTGTCGAAGTGCAAGAGTTCATTGTGGAATCTGACCTTCTTCACATTAAAATATAGCTTGTCATCGAATGTGATTTGGTCATCTCCGCAGAGGTCTTGAATCATGACCGATAGCTTCAGTCCATATAGAAGATTGCCTTTTGCGCTCAGCTTGCATGTTGCTTTGTCGAATTTGGCAGCTTGAGTCATGAACTCTCGGAGAAAGAACTCCGTCCAGTTAATCTTCGCTCTGTCATAGATCGCCATCATAAGCTGTAACTTGGGTCTCGATATTTGATCGAATGAACCCGCTTGGCTTGTCAGTAGCTGCGTCACAATGTACGCCAAGGCTTGGTACTGAGGCAGCATACTATTCTTCGGGAAGCGGCTCTGAACGCTGTGGGCTTTCTGCAGAAAATTGATAGGTAGTCGTCTATCATATCGTCGTTATATCCGACGGTGCTGACTCCTTCAGCAGGTAGATCGAAGCTCCTCTTTAGTACCTCCTTGATAGACATCCGCTTTAGTTGCATAGAAACATCGCCGATAGAGTGAACTGCAAATCTTCCAATGATGTCGCCAGACACCGAGTCTGAGTTGAGATAGATCTCAGACACTTGTCTCGGAAGGAAGAACGTCGGCTTCCTTGAGAGAAATCCTTCCAGACCCGATTCTCTAAGGGCAGCGAAGATTTCGTCCATGAACTCGAGATCGCAGGTGTCAAATTCCATGACTGGTTCGCACCAGACACAATCTTTATCCAG
Organism: Lavandula angustifolia; assembly: GCA_028984105.1. Lineage (NCBI taxonomy): Eukaryota > Viridiplantae > Streptophyta > Magnoliopsida > Lamiales > Lamiaceae > Lavandula > Lavandula angustifolia. The sequence continues at coordinate 25,508,088 of CM054814.1, read as the reverse complement.
AATTTCCTGCATGTTCTCTGGAACGGTGACTGAAATGTTTGTACTTGCCATTATATCTGTTACAAGAGAAGTCTATCAGTATCGATTTTAATAAAACAGTCTGTATAGCGATTCTGAAAAGAGAGAATAAATTATTGTAACAGATCTAATATCATACCGATGAGAAATCTGATCGTTTAAGAAATATGCAAGAGGGGTTTGCAAAAAGAAATTTCAGATTTTTCGGAGTTAAGGATTTGAAGTATGCTAATGGCGGTTTCTAAGATATGATTGAAAAATATATATCAAGGTGAAGATGAACAATTATCGATCAATGGCCTAGTTTAAAATAACTTTTATGAGATGGACGGTCAAGATTAAAAAGGTCTATTATAGGTAATGATCAAATTTGCCGCCTAAGTCAAAAGCCAGTTGTAACTTCCCTAAGTAGTAACTATGATACGACATGCATTAAATGCGTGGCAGAGTTCAGCATACTTATGCATGGAATGTCGTGCATTAAATGTAAGTCGTTAATATTAAATGACAATCCTTGAGATATTAAATACGATGCTGATTCTGAGCAATAAATACATATTAAAGTTCTATTAGATACTACTGAGTAGAGATACGCAAACCTGTCAGCTGAACATCATAGTCAGTTGATACCTCGTGTAGATGGTTATTGTCTCTACGTACTGAGTTTACTCAGTACTGAGAGTGAACATTCCCCCTTACTGAATGCTCCTCTCCTGAAACCTTTTACTGACTGGAGTCAGTAGGATCCAGCAGACCTAGCTCTACTGAAAGTTCTCTGAATCTGGATTCAGCTAGAGGCTTGGTCAGTATATCAGCCCTTTGTCGATCAGTGTGGATCTTCTCCATCCTGATATCCTTCTTTTCGACATGGTCACGAATGAAGAGATGTCTGATGTCCACGTGCTTGCATCTTGTGTGAAGTACAGGGTTCTGAGTGATTACAATGGTACTGGTACTGTCGCAGAAGATTGGCACTTCATTCTGAATGACGTCATAGTCTTGTAGCTGCTGTCTCAGCCAAAGGATTTGGGCGCAGCAACTTCCGGCAGCCATGTATTCAGCTTCAGTAGTTGACGTGGCTACTGAGTGCTGTTTCTTTTAAAACCATGAGATCAGCTTACTACCAAGGAACTGACACGTTCCTGAAGTTGACTTTCGATCAATTCTACACCCTGCATAGTCAGCATCAGGGTAACCAGTTAGTTCTATATTATCATCAGTTGGTTACCATAAGCCCATGTCACGTGTTCCTCTTAGATACCGGAGAATCTTCTTTGCTGAGTCCATATGACTCTGCTTTGGATTCGCCTGAAATCGAGCACAGACACCTATAGCATAAGTTATGTCAGGACGAGTAGCTGTTAAATATAATAAAGAACCAATTATAGCACGAAATTCAGTTTGGCCTACTGATACTCCCTCCTTATCAAGATCAATTTTCATGTTTGTGTTCATCGGGATCTTGATAGGTTTGCCGGATATGCAACCGAATCTTTTGATGAGGTCTCGAGTGTATTTGACTTGATTAATGAACGTCCCTTTTTCAGATTGTTTGACTTGGAAACCGAGGAAGTAGTTCATTTCTCCCATCATTGACATCTCAAATTTATCCTTCATCATCTTTTCAAATTGTTGGCACACGATGACATTCTTAGATCTAAATATGATGTCATCTACATAGATCTGCACAAGTAGTAGATCGTCTTCCAGTCGAATACTGAATAGAGTGCGGTCTACTGTGCCTTTCTGAAAACCTTTCTGAAGAAGAAACTCAGTTAGGGTATCGTACCAAGCCCTAGGTGCTTGTTTTAACCCATACAGAGCCTTTCTGAGTCTATACACCTGATGTCCCTGCTGAAAGCCGGACGGTTGTTCCACGTAGACTTCTTCTTTCAGTACACCGTTCAGGAACGCAGTCTTCACATCCATTTGATAGACTCTGAATCTTTGATGTGTTGCGTAGGCCAGGAATAGTCTAATTGCCTCCAATCTTGCAACTGGAGCGAAAGTCTCATCGAAATCTATTCCCTCAGCTTGATAGTAGCCTTTTGCCACGAGTCTTGCTTTGTTCCTTACTATGACGTTGTTTTCATCCCGCTTGTTCTTGAAGACCCACTTTGTTCCAATAACATGTTGATGCCGGGGTCTATCAACAAGCTCCCAAACGTCATTTCTCGTAAACTGATTCAGCTCCTCCTGCATAGCTATGATCCAGTCAGCATCTTTTAATGCATCCTCAATCGTCTGAGGTTCGTCAGTAGACAAGAAGCAGGAATATAAGGCGCTTTCTCCTTGAAAGAATCTGGATCTTGTCTTTACTCTTGGTGAGGGATCTCCAATAATCAGATCAGCAGTGTGAGCATCCAGCCACGATCTACGATGTTTCAGCTCTTCATCTGAAATTTGTTCAACACAGATAGTAGGCGAGTTAGGCATTTTAGTTGTACTATTCTGAGATTGAAGCATTTCAGTAATGAGAGTGTGATCTACTGAGTCACCAGGTTCAGGGGCATTCAGCTCTGGAACACTAATAGATGTTCCCCCTGAGTTGTTATTCTCAATAGTGGTCTCAATTACCTCTGGGGTTTCTTCATCGACCTGAGTTACCTGGGATTGATTCTGTTCAGGAGAATCAATCGGCTCAGCTACATTTACTACTGGTTGAGATTCAGTAGACTTGTTTTCAGATTCCTCATCTGAATCATCATCCCAATAAAGCTGGATCTTCTTGACTTCGTCTTTTAGGCTTAGATCCCGTAGTCGCATTCGATGTCCTCGATTCGAATTAGAGTTATTGCTCCTGTCTTCAGTAGCAAACTCATTAAAAACCACATGATGGCTTTCCTCCACGCAAAGGGTTCGATAGTTGAATACTCTGAAAGCTTTGCTGGCCCGAGAGTATCCTAAGAATACTCCTTGATCTGACTTGCTATCAAAAGTTTTCAGCTGATCTTTCCCATTATTGTGGATAAAGCACGAGCACCCAAAAATATGGAAATAGGATAAAGAAGGTTTCCTGTTGTTCCATAGTTCATATGGTGTTCTCTTATGTTGCTTTGTCAGTAGAGAACGGTTCTGAGTAAAAACATGCAGTATCAGTGGCTTCTGCCCAGAATTTGGCTGGGAGTCCTGAGTCTGCGAGTAGAGTTCTAGTTGCTTCTTTGAGAGTTTTGTTCTTCCGTTCAGCAACTCCATTTTGTTGGGGTGTGCGTGCAGCCGATGTCTCATGCTCTATTCCTTCTTCTTTGCAGAACTCCTCCATCATAGAATTAAGGAACTCAGTTCCTCTGTCAGAACGGATTTTGATAATTTTGGTGTTCTTCTCGACACTGAGCCTTTTCAGAAGCCTTGGTAACTCTGTTTTGACGTCAGACTTGTTGGCAATAAATATGACCCAAGTGTAGCGCGAGTAGTCATCGATGACCACTAAAGCATATTTCTTGCCTCTGATCGTCATTGGAGAGACTGGACCGAACAAATCCATATGTAGCAGCTGAAGGATTCCATCAGTGGAAGGAGATAGAACAGGTGGATTTTGATTCCTTGTTTGCTTTCCCTTCAGACATGCTTCACACTGAGTGTCTTTGCTGAATACTTCATTCGGCAATCCTCTTGCTAGAGTGTTTCTTGCTAGTTTGTTGAGCGTTTTGAAGTTGAGATGGCTGAGTCTCCTGTGCCACAGCCACCCCATTCGGTTGTCATTTTTCGCTAACAAACAAGCTTCAGGTTTAGCTGAGTTCCAGTCAGCCACATAGATATTCTTCTTGCGCGTACCTGATAACACTATTTTCCCTGTGGATTTATCAATAACATCACAGAAACCAGCGTCAAATATCACTCTATTCGAGTTATCAGAAAATTGACTAACAGAGAGAAGGTTATGCTGAAGTCCTTCAACATATGATACTCTAGGAACTGTGGCAGTTCCAACGCTGAGTGTTCCGAATCCTCTTGTGTAGCCTTTAGCGTTGTCTCCAAACTCGATTCTGGGTCCTTCTTCAGCTGTATAATTCTTCAGTAGGTTCCTTTGGTACGTCATGTGTCTTGAGCATCCGCTGTCCACATACCAAGGATCTTTGTGCACCTGCAAAACAGAATTATATTCAGGTACCCTTTATTATTGATTTTGGGACGACCCTGGTGGTCTCAGACAGTTTCTTTCCACTTGAGTCAACATATTTGACCACTTGACTGGTCGTTGCTGACTTCTTAGGCTTTTCCGGTTCAGGAGTCCGGATCTTCTGAACTGGTGGACTGCTGACCTTTGCCTTTTGTGCGATCTTCTTCTTCTTCTGACTCTTGGATCCTCTTCTGACTATAGGATCATAATAATATGACCCATACTGAACTGGATGTGTCAGCTGAGGTGGTCCATACTGATCAGCCCACTTTGGCTTGTTGGTTCCCCCTTGACTGAACTGGGGTGTTTTGGTACTGATCTTTTGGTCAGATTGCTGACGTGTAAGATGAGGTGCTGTCATCTTTTGTTTATTCCTTGCTAAGGGGTTCAGAATATTTGCATTGATTGTCTCCCCTTTAACAAATATATCAGCAAGTCGCACTTCTGAGTGCACTGGGGTAGATGAGGAAGCTCCCTGGCTGAAACCAAGTCCTTCCTTGCAGTGCTTAGGCTTGTTGCTTGCTAGCATAGCCTCCAGCTTCTTTTCAGTGCCCATGTACCGCTCAGTCATCAGGTTCCTCCAGACATCATCACTTTTCTTCAGTGTGTCGTGCTCGGTCTGAAGTCCTGATAGTTGTTGCTTCAGTAGACTTAGTTCAGTATCTTTCTGAGCTAAGTCCTTGGTCAGAACTGAGATTTGATCTTCTTGATGCTGAGACTTGGCCAACAGAGAGTTTATCTCCTCCCTGAGTCTCAACACAAGTCCTTCAGACTCAGTAGAGACCTGACTCTCCTGAGAAAGTCTCTGATTCTCCACTTTCAGGGTATCCAATTCCTGAAGAGTCTTACTGAGCTGCAGACTCATCTGAATCTGTTCGTCAACCAGTTCTTCGTATGCGATCGTGACGTCCAAATTCTCATCTGCACCTGAAACAGTGTCTTGTGTGCAGTGTGAAGAGGAGTTAAATGGTTCATGAGAATTTACCTCATCCTCTTCTCCTGCCATTAGGCACTTTTCAGTAGCTTCTTCAGCTTCATGCTCTAGGACCATGAAAGCTGCTTCATCATCAGATGAATTCATAAAGGAGTCGACTTCTTCTGAGTCGTCTGAGATTTCGCCAGCTATGTATGCTTGTCTTTTCTTGGCGAATTTCTCTCTCCTTGCTTTACGTGTTGCGCGTTCAGCACTACTGAGCTCAGGACAGTCATACTGATAGTGTCCTGACTTTTTGCAGTTGTAGCAAGCGATGACTCTTTCTTCTTTGCTTTCGCTGTCTTTAGATGGAGCTGAGTCATCCCTCTTTCTGCATTCAGAAGACTGTGAGTCAGGAGTGCGCTTTTGCGTGTATTCAGACTTACCTTTTTTTCTCGATAGGCTTTAGTCACTTTTCTGCTCCTCTCCTTCTCCTTCTGATATTTTACAGCGAGCAGCGCGTACTTCTGAGCTAAACTTCCTTCTTGTATGTCAGTTAGTGAAGGTTCAGTTTTGCTTGACGCGGGAGATGCTATGCTGACTGATGCTTTGAAAGCATGGTCAATTTTGGTGTCAGCTTCAACTTTCTGCTTCCGTTGAGGTCTTTCAAACTCGAATTCCTCTACTTGAAGTTCTGAAAAGATATGGTCAGGAGTAAGAATATCTAAGTCAGAATGGCGTAATAATGTAGCAAAAGGAGTCCAATGACCGTCTGGCAGTGCCCTCAGTATCTTGAGATTCATCTCTTGGTTGGAAAATGTCTTTCCCAGCCCGTTGATGGAGTTTATCAGATTCGTAAATCTGACATTTAGATCTTCTACTTTGTCACCAGGCATGAGAGACAAGCTCTCCAGCTTTTGGAGTTCCAGCGCAAGTTTGTTGGCTTTGATCTTCGGAGTCCCCCGACTCAGTAGCGCTAGAGCATCCCAGAGTTCCTTAGCTGTCTTGCATTCCTGAACCCTGCCGAGATAAGAATCACTTAAGGTGGTTAGTATGACATTCTTGGAGACTCGGTCTAAGTTATAAAGTTTCTTCTCCTCAGGGGTGAAGAGACTTCTGTCCTTGGGAATCTTCTTTCCGGTCACCATTCCTCCTCCAGCTGTTTGATCCTGACTTACGACATTATCTATCATAGGAACGATAGGTCCTTCCTCAAGTACTTCGGTCATGCTGTCGTGAAGGGAAGTCAGATGAGCCTCCATTCTGACCCGCACCATCCTTATACCTGACATATCAGTCATGATGAATAATGATATGAGTGTAGAATGATATGCAGTGAAAACGTTTTTCCGGATCCGTTCAAGTAGACCAGTTTCAAGATAACAAAAGTCTTATAGAACTCCTGCTCTGATACCAATTGTTGGTCCCGAGAGCACCTTCAGGTGTAGAGGGGGGAGGGTGAATACACCTGAATCCTATTTTCTCAACTTTGAACACGAACAGTCCTGTTCAGGAAAGTGTCGTACTGAAAAAATTCAGCAGACCAAATAGCTGTTCTGAATCGTGTTTGGCAAAGAGTCTGACTCTACTGAGATCTACTAGCTGACTGAGTCAGAATTCAGTATCAGCTGATAGAGTTCAGTGGTGCGGAAATGTGTAGGCCCAAATCAGTTGAGCGGAAAACGTTTTATCAAGACAGTCTCAATTCGAGCGAAAAAAAGGTTCAAGATGCCTTTGAGACTTAGTTGTATAATTTTAAAGGATAATTTTCAGTATGAACAGTTAAAATCAATGCAACAGTAAATAAGAGAGCAAGCGAGAGACACAGATTTTTAAAGTGGTTCGGATACACAGGATTCTACGTCCACTGTCCCGAAAGGTCAGGAGGCTATTTATTATACTGAGTTAGTCTCAGTCATCTTGTACACAGGACAAAGCCGCGTCTTGGAATTTATACTGAGCAAGTCTCAGTTTACAACGGTTATCAAACTAAAGTGTTCGACAAACTCTCCAATAGTGAAGGAGTCATTTTACAATAAGGATTAGGTTCAAATATGAACTCCTTCGTCTAAGCTATGGATATGATCGGTTGAGCTTAGGGTTAGAGGGATAGGGAATGAGAATGTAGCTTCTAGAACGACGAACAACTGAGTTTAGCTTTGGGTTCGTGTAACGTCGTTTGGATACTAGAGGCTTGTATATCGGTTAAGCTTGGTTCCCTAAGAGCTAGATTGTAGTCTTTCGCCGGAGAAATATTCTTTGAGTTCTTACGGAAGACTTAGGCTTTTTGATTTGCTCGTTGAATGCTCTGTGTTCTTGTGTTTTCTCTTTTTTTGAATTTCGATTAATCCCTCTATTTATAGAGAAGAGTCTTGGAAAGATCCGTTGGAGACGATCATTCCTTTCTCTCTCTTTTGGTAGCTAACGGCTCTTTTGAAGTAGAGTGACAGTGTCCTTTCCCTCCTTTTCTGGAAAGTTGTTGACTTGTAGCTTTAGTAGGTATAGGACAGGTGTCTGCTTGTCATTCGTCGAGGTTTTGCAGAGTAGTTGAGATAGAACAGACTTCGAGTCATAATGAAGCTGACTTCTCTCTTCCTCCTATTTGACTATGCTGATTGTCGTTCAAAAGATCTGACAGTTCAGAAGACTGTTTGCCGTTACTGAGTCTGATCCTGTAGAGAGTACTGAATTTACTCTACTGAAGGTCAGCTCTTAGTTCGATGAACTACTCTCGCCGAGTTCGGTTCTACCGACTCCTTCGATATCTTGCTCTCGCCGAGTCCAAGATCTACTGAGTCTTCTACATCTGGTGCTGATGCTGATAATCTACTGAACGCCTTAAACCGAAGTAGAGTGTCTTCGGAGTCGGAACCCTCAGAGACAAAAACAATTACAACGGAATGGTTCACCAATCAGATAGGGTTTTGGGATCTTCAAATCTTCAAACAAATTCAGAGCATGAGGCTACTGAGCTTTGGTCAGTTAAGATAGAATCATTTCCTACTAAGTATGACTGTGCTGAGGATAGAATCATCACCCAACAATATCTTATTTCCATATTTCGGTTGTTCTTGTTTCATCCACAATAATGGGAGGGACCAGTTGAGAACTTTTGATAGCAAATCCGACCAAGATTGTTCTTAGGATACTCCATGGTCAGTAAAGCTTTCAGAGTTTTCAACCTCCGGACCCTTTGCCTGGAGGAAAGTCCTCATGTTGTTTTTAACGAGTTTGCTACTGAGAATAGGAACAGAAGCAACTCAGATTCTGAGGATGTAAGTCAGAAGCTACAGAATGAGAACTTAAATGAAGTTTCAGAATTGATTCACCAGTGTTGGGATGATGGTTCAGCAGAGGAAGATATTCAGAATCAACCCACACTGAATGTAGCTAAGGAGATTGATTCTACTAGCCAGAATCAATCCCAGGTATTGGTCGATGAAGATACCCAAGTAGGTACTGAGACCACCACTGAATATACTAACTCAGGGGGAACAAATAATGTTCTTGAATCTAACACCCCTGCAGTCGACGATTCAGTAGAACCTCAACTTGTTACTAGGGGTGTTACGGTATACTGAAAAATTGGTATACCGCACATACTGTACCAAAAAAATACCGAAAATATCGAAAATTTGGTATACTAATCTTTTTGGTAAGGTATGATACCGTACCGAAGTTTTTTGGTACGTCAATGGTATCAAATTTCTCATACCGCGGTATGTCGTTGCATACCGAAATTTCGGTATGCAACGGTATACCGAACATACCGATTCATATCAAATCTCGGTACATATCGTGTACCGATATACCGCGGTACATACGGTATACCAAAGTAAATCGATTCATACCAAACCTTGGTATATACCATATATCGCGGTACATACCGTATATCGAAACATACCGATTCATACCAAATGCAGTACATACCATATTCCAATATACCGAACTATACCAATTCAAATCGAACTATACCGATTCATACCGAACTATACCAATTCGAATAGTATGTTGTTTAAGACTTCAGACGAAGTTTGTTGTTTTATTTTTATTTGACATTTGAATAGTTTTTTGAGATGTTGGATGAAATTTTCCCTTGTTGGGCTGTGTTTTATTTTCTGTACTAGCATGTTCTAGTGACACTTTTGTCAGATGGGATTTGCATGTTTTCTGCAACGGCGTATTCTATTTCATGGCAGGTTGTTTTTCGGTATATCGTGTGCTTTGGTATAATGTTATATTTTCGGTATACCGTCCTTATTTAGTATATTGTTTGCGTCGGTATACCGAAGTACGGTACGGTATACCGAAAGAACGGTATGGAGATTGCTTATACCGAACGTTCGGTATACTGAACATTCGGTATACCGAACTACGGTATACCGAAGTTATCAGGATGGTAACGGTATGCATTTTTTCATACCGAACCTTTTCGGTACGGTAAGCGGTATGGGAAAAATGTTACGGTATACCGTACCGAACACCCCTACTTGTTACTGAACTTCTTCAGTTTCAAAATAATACTAAAGAAATGCCTAATCCTCTTACTGTTTGTACTGAATCTGTTTCAGAAGAAAAGACAAGGAAACGACGTTCATGGTTTGATACTCACTCTCCAGAGCTTATTATTGGTGACCCTTCAGCAGGCGTTCAGACTAGAGCTAATCTCAGATAAGGCGAGAGTGCATTGTACTCATGTTTCTTGTCTACTGAAGAACCTCATAAATTGAGGAGGCACTGAACAACGCTGACTGGATTATGGCCATGCAAGAGGAGCTGAACCAGTTCGGACGTAACGAGTTTTGGGATCTTGTTGATAGACCCCGACATCAACATGTCATAGGTCTTCAAGAACAAGTGAGACGAAAACAAAGTCATTGTCAGAAACAAAGCTCGTCTAGTTGCCAAAGGCTACTGTCAAGCTGAGGGAATTGACTACGATGAAATATTTGCCCTAGTTGCAAGACTGGAAGCTATTCGTCTTTTCCTCGCATACGCCTCACATCAAAGATTCAAGGTATATTCGAAGAAACCGTCGTACTTCCTGCCTCGCGAGATTGCTGAGTTGTATCTCAATCTTGAGGAGGAAGACGAGGACTTGTGTGGGACCTTCCAAATTCACCAGATTCAGGACCCATCCAAGGCCGCTCCCATTCTGAAGAGGATGTCACTGAAGCAATCTCTTGACAGAAGCTTCAGTCTTCCCAACCAAGGCATCAGCCCTTCGGGATATAAGGATGATGTCCTTAACGACTACCTGACACTGTTCTGCAGGAAGCCCACAACGTTCAGAGCTGCATTTCCCAAAAGCAGCATGCTTCCACAGTACAGGGCCTTGGCGTACATTGTAACGTAGATTCTGACAAGCTAGATCAATTGGGCCGAAGTCTTCAGCAAAGAGTTTCAGGCACAAGGGGCGAAGTTTGATCGATTAGCAGCTCAACTGAGTGCTAAGGGAATGCTTCTTTATGGAATGAAGCTCTCAGTAATGATCGAGGACTTCTGTGGAACTGATCAGATCGCCTATGCTGATAAGGAATATTTCAATCCGAAGAAGATCGGATTACATAGCCAAGCCAACTCTCTACAGCAGATTGGCATTGGTGCCGGAGAGACTAAGGGCAAGAGGAAAGCCCTAACTCCAGTGGGGAAGGGTGCTACCCCGAAGAAGAAGAAGGCTTCTGAGCAAGCCATAGTAGTAGCCCCTACTGACCTTCAGTTGAGAGACGAGGACACTGAGTAAACAGGGAAGGCTGATTCAGAAGAGAAGGCTAAGTCAGCTGAGAAGGATGCCTCAGCAGACAAAGCAGATTCAGTGGAACAGGGGACTTCACATCATGTCACTACACCTACTCCCCTTTCTCCACTGGATGTACTACCGCTCAGCAGCTTGCCTTCTGCTGAGAGAAGACAGTCTCCAATTGACATCGAAGAGATGACTGACACTGAAGCCAAAACGTTTGAGTTTGACCTTTCTTTGCTTCAATCCAGAGCAGCCCAAGAAGTCTCAGAGTACATTCCTGAAATTGCCAGTCACTCTGACTTGGTCAATATAGCCAATAGGGCTACGCTTCAGATGTTATACAGATTCCGGGACTGGATCACTCTAGAGCAACTGATCCGATTCAAGTCCTCAGAACTTCTGAACGTCGACGAGCTGTAGTTTCGACAGCAGATAGGCTACAAAGAGCCTGTATCTCAGCTCGTTCGATGACCTAAGGGCGGCTATGCTGGCCTTTCTTGAAGATAGAAATCCTTCTTCAGCAACCGACCTTATGGAAGGTTCAGTAGGTCCCGATGACCAGGAACCGCCCAGTGATGCAGGAACTGAGAAGCCTGCTGAGGATTCTCAACAAGAGAAGGAGGGAGAAAACGTTTTGATGATCATTCTAACTCCCCTCCTCCTTCTAGATCGGTAGCAGCAGGCACCTCTCGCCCTACTGACCCAGAACAAATACTGCTGGGGTCAGCTTATGAGGTTGGCTTTGTTGCAAAGCAGCGAAAGTCGAAGGCAGTGGCCAAGGCACTTCTTAAGCAGGGGACTCAGAATCGTCTCCTTGCCAGATATGTTCACAAGTTATGGTGTCAGCCCACTGCGGCTCAGTGCGAGGAAGTCAGGGCTCTGAAGTCTGTTGTTCTCAAAAAGGCTAACAACTTCCTTAAATTGGTCTAATCGGGATGAAGAAGCATTCATCCACTTCACAGCTTCTCTAACCCATCTAACAGACATAGATATCTCCTTAAAGCCGCTCATCACAACAAGATTAAGGATATGCGCAACACAATGCACATGGAAGAACTTCCCATCAACAATACTCGAACCACTCTCCAAGAGGGAACCATGTATTTGATTGCACTATCGTTTGCCGATGCATTGTCCATCATGAAAGTTAGCAATATCTTCAACCCCCACTCTCCCATCACTGCGATCATGTATTTTCCAAGGTCCTCTCCTTTGTGACTGCAAATTTTTTCAAAGCTAATTATCTTTTTCTACAAACTCCAATCCACAATGAAGTGCGCTGTAACACACATGAAACTTGTGTTGTTGATTGAAGTCCAGGTATCAGTAGTTACGGAGACTCTCCCCATGCCTTCCTTTTGAAAGAAACACTTCAATGATACTCTTCGGTGGAAAAACAGCTTCATACAGTCGATCCTAACTGTATGTCTACTTGGACTCCGAAAATCAGGGTTCAAGCTTTCCACAAACTTCCTGAACCCTTCTCGCTCTACGAATCTGAAAGGGAGCTCGTCAAGGATAATCATCTCAGCCAATCTCATTTTGCACTTTTGCTTGTCGTATTTATAACTAGTCAATGACCCCCCCCCCGTTCCATCTTCATTAGGTTTATAGTTGAGGGTTGATTGACTAGTTTGCTTTGTCGCATTCATCTTGTCACACATGGCTTTATGATTCTTGAGGCCAGTTGTACCATTCTTCTGAAGGAATAATAGGTTTATAGTAAGGCTACCTTCCTCCTGGTGTGTTGTCGCGGCTCCGATTGTTGCTCCTGTGTCAGATCTTCTGATCTGTATCCCGGCCTTTTTCTTCCTCTGGGTGGTCAGAGATCTGAAGAAAATAAATTTATAACTCTCTCTGTCCCTCACGTTAATTTCGAAAATTAAGAATGAAAATTGTATGAGTTTCTGAACAGAATACTAATATATATAGGCTTCAAAAACCTATATATTATTAATATATTTGTAGCCCATTAATTTAATTATATTCCAATGGGCTTCTATAAAATCAGCCCATAATATAATTAATTAATTTATTGGGCTACTAATATTTATCAATTAATTGGCCCAGCCAATTAATTCCAGATAAATAACATTATTAAATAATATAAAAATACATTAATCCATTAATAATGAATTCCGAGAGATAATAAATTACTAGGCAACTAATTGGGCCAGATCAGGGATCCAATACAAGAAATAAAGCTGGGCCTCCAATTAATTAATTATCCATGCTCAGCCCAGAGCAAAATTAATTAATTAACACAGATTCATTCCACTAGAGAATCCGTGCTGACTTACCCCTTTATCCCAATTTGAGCAAGGGCTTGTATTTTAGACTTAATCGATCTCCGTATTTAAGATAGAAATATCCGTTAATTAATTAAGCTCGCTGACTGCTTAAATTAATTAACATCTTATATTCCTGAGTAGTACCACTCGACCTTATTAACACACCTGAACTTAATCAACCGGCCGGGATGTAATCCCACATTCTGTCAAGTAGTCCCACATTCTGTCAAGTAGTCCTTGAACTCGTTGGATAGGTATTTCCCACCACGATTAGATCGCAGTGTTTTGATTTCTTTACCTAACTTCCTCTCCACTTCTGCCTTGAATTCCTTAAAGATTTCAAAGCAATCCGACTTGTGGTGAAGAAGGTAAACATATCCATACCTCGAGTAATCGTCAGTAAATGTGACGAAGTACTCATACCCTCCACAAGCTTGTGTAGACATAGACCCACACAAGTCAGAATGTATCAAACTTAATACTTCTGTGGCTCTATAACCCTTTGCCTTGAAAGGCCTAGTCATCATCTTTCCTTCCAAACAGGTTTCGCAAGTTGGAAATGGTTCAATCTTGGAGAGACTCCACTGATCCATATTCCACCAACCTCTGAGTCCTGTTAAGATTGATGTGACCTAGTATTAAGTACCACAGATAAGTTTGGTTTACCTTAGAAGACTCTTTCCTCTTCTTAGGATTTGATGATAAGGAAGCAATATTAATAGAATTACGCGGTTTACAAGTAATAGTATATAAAGATCCGTTTAATGGTCCACCACAGATAAATTCATCGTCTTTCATGATAGAAACTTCACTATCAAAACTTGATTTATAATCATCCATGGTGCAGAGTTTTGAAACATAAATAATGTTTCGCCTAAACTCAGGCACATATTAAACATCTTTAAGTACTAAAACAGAACTATCAAAAGATAGATGTAAATCTCCAATGACAATTGCAGGAACTTTCGATCCATTGCCCATTGAGACTACCACCTCGCCATTGCTCAATTGCCTTTTCTGCAAGAAACCTTGCAAGGTGTAACAAACATGATCAGTTGCCCCGAATCCACTACCCATTCGTGGGTGGAAGAGAAAACCAGAACAGTTTCAGTTACAAGAGCGACTCGCGTCTCTTTCTGTTTTTGCCTTGACATCTGGATAATAACTCTTCCAGTGTCCTTTCTTACCATAATTGAAGAACCTTCCTTTCTTCTTTGGCATTCGCATGCCGCCGATAAGGACCGTCTTCTTACTCCCATTGCTCTTCTTGAATTGTCCACCCTTTCTGCTCTTTTTCTGGTTTCCGCCTTTCGGAGGATTCCTTGAACTACTAGGGATATTCAAGACTTGAGCACTCTTGCCCTTTCCTATAACTTCTTTGACCGCTACCAAAGATTTGAGTGACATACTCATAGTAAACTCGTTCTTAGACATAGCGGTCCTTAAACAAAAGTTCTTATAGGACCTTTGCAGAGCTTTTATTGGGAGCGGTAAGATATCTCTTCCACTTTGTAAAATTATTTAAAAAAATTGTTAAACCCATTAGGGTTTGATTGGTGAGACTGTTTAGGAACTTGAAAAATTTCGAACAGACATATCTGAAAAAATATAATTTTAAAACATGTATGAATTAAAATTTGCACATAATTCGTAATTAACTATCATTGTAACCTTTTGAAAAAAAATGATGTTAAAAACCTCGAACAACTCTAAGAATTCCACTAGCAAGCCACGCAGGTGGACGTTTACTAGCGTAACCCTAAACCAAGCTATTTACCTAGCTCTTTAATTTCAATCCACGTCTAGGTTCTTGAGACGAATGAAATTAATAGTTCGATATTCTGGACCATGTCACTATTAACACGCGGGAAGGGACTTCGAGGGAAGTGAATTGTACCTGCGGTGACATCTAAGCATTGACCATTAATTTGACCAAATAGAATCAAATTCTTGAAATTGACATACTTACTCGAACCATGCCGCATTCAATTTGATCTAATTAGCCATCCTATTTAATTATTATCTTCTAGAGTACTCGTGTTTACTAGGCACGCAAGCCACGCAGGTGGACGTTTACGGCTTCGCTCCCACTACTCAATAATAATCAAATATTGTTTTGGAAAACTCATCTCACAAAACTGGTAGCTCAAAAATGCAAGCAAGCCACGCAGGTGGACGTTTACTTACATAATCTTACTACTTTCGTGTAGAGTCCAATTAATGGAGGTCCGATTAAGTGTTTAAAATCCAAATTAATGGAATCTAATTAAACATTTAATTTTAAAGTTGCTTAGTCTTTTTGTTCAAAAGGTTTGTAACGAATCATGCAATCACACATAATTCCTAAAGCATGCAATTTCTAAACGCACATAATAAAACGTGCTCGCGAAAAATAAATCATGCTTTAATAAAGACATAAATCCTATTTACATGCTTTTCTAAGCGCAATTAATCATACAATTGCATGCTAAAGCATAATTAAAAATAAATACACAAATAGGAAATATAAAATCGTTATCGGGCTTTAAAAACACGTAATTCCTAACTATTACATATCCCGATCATGATACAGATCTTCGAATCTGAAAACTGCTTGGAAAACCGTGTCCGCCACGTCATCGTGGGTCCGCCGCGTGGCGCCCACGTGGCGCACACGTGGATGCTGACTCAGCTAGGGCTGACGTGGCTCGCCACGTCAGCGTCTTCCTCACGCAAACTGCCGCCGCCGTCTTCATCCCGGCCGGCCGCCTACACCAGGAGGGTCGCCAGACCATGGAGATGCTGGAACCGGCCTCCCCACGCCGAGACGTCGCCGGAAACGGCGCAAATCGGCGCTGCGCGCGCGCGCGGCGCGATCGCGCCGCAGCGCGCGCCGCCGCGCCTTTCCCGAGCATCTCCGGCCCTCGTGCACCGTCTCCAGCCCCGCCCGACGTCCCCAGGACGTCGGATCTATGAAGAACGGACGCCTGGAGCCACCGCCGCGTCGCGTGCAGCGTGATAAATCGCGCCTCCGCCGCCGCGCGTTCGCCGCCCAAATTCGACCTTTCCGAGCCGCGATTCGATCAATTGAAAGAGGGGAAATGATGTTGGAACACTCACGACCACCGGGTAACGGATTCCGGCCGAGATCAGTTCCTCAATTTCCCGAATTTCAAACGATTCGCCGGAACAAATTCATGGTGAGCAGCGAACTTCAGACGTCGACTACGATCGCATCTGGGATCGGATGATCCATTGCAACCTATCGACGCGAAGCTCGTAAGACGAGGATTCCATCGGTTCAAGCCGATCGTCGAACCGACGTTGGACGCGCCGGGATTCTCCGCCGCAAGATGCGGCAGAACCCTAGATAACCTAGGGTTTTTCGCTGCGAAAAACTGATTTTCGTCGTCTCGTTTTTCGTGCCACCCGGACCAATTACAGTACAATTAAAATACAATCACATAGCATATTGATCCTATCAACTACTCGTGGATTTTCTCACGAGAAAAACGTTACAACGGGGTCAAAACAGTGGCTCGCAGGCCGCCCCAAACACGAAATAAGCCCGATAACGACGAAATAAAAAACTAATTAACCAACAATCAGAGCCTAAACCAGGCTCTGATACCAATTGAAGGAATAATAGGTTTATAGTAAGGCTACCTTCCTCCTGGTGTGTTGTCGCGGCTCCGATTGTTGCTCCTGTGTCAGATCTTCTGATCTGTATCCCGGCCTTTTTCTTCCTCTGGGTGGTCACAGATCTGAAGAAAATAAATTTATAACTCTCTCTGTCCCTCACGTTAATCTCGAAAATTAAGAATGAAAATTGTATGAGTTTCTGAACAGAATACTAATATATATAGGCTTCAAAAACCTATATATTATTAATATATTTGTAGCCCATTAATTTAATTATATTCCAATGGGCTTCTATAAAATCAGCCCATAATATAATTAATTAATTTATTGGGCTACTAATATTTATCAATTAATTGGCCCACCAATTAATTCCGTATAAATAACATTATTAAATAATATAAAAATACATTAATCCATTAATAATGAATTCCGAGAGATAATAAATTACTAGGCAACTAATTGGGCCGGATCGGGGATCCAATACAAGAAATAAAGTTGGGGCCTCCAATTAATTAATTATCCATGCTCACCCCCGAGCAAAATTAATTAATTAACACGCATTCATTCCACTAGAGAATCCGTGCTGACTTACCCCTTTATCCCAATTAGAGCAAGGGCTTGTATTTTAGACTTAATCGATCTCTGTATTTAAGATAGAAATATCCGTTAATTAATTAAGCTCATCGACCGCTTAAATTAATTAACATCTTATATTCCCTGAGTAGTACCACTCGACCTTATTAACACACCCGAACTTAATCAACCGGCCGGGTTTAGTGTGCTAATCCTTTTGAGTTTCTCAGGGGATATTATCAACCCATTTAACTAGGATATGGATGCAAGATACAGACAACCAGCCTGAGCCACAAATAACTACTAACACCCAAGATACGTAGATCCCGCCGCTCATTTGACGTTCACCACAGTAGGTCAAAGTGATAGATAGCCAAATGCACTCAGCGAAGTCTTACCAAGCTTAAGATCAGCTAAGTCACCGAGATCTTGGTTCTCCACTAAGGTCAGTTAGGAGAACACATCTCACTGTGATCCTTCAATACACCACCTTAAGTATACCAGTAAAGACAAGCAGCTAAGACAAGCCACTTCTTATCTAAACTGCAGCTTAAACCGACAACTTCATCCTTAAGTTGTCTCAGCTGTGTTAACTATTTATATCTTGTCAGTTCAACCAATTTGTGTTGTCTTCTGTGATACCCGACACACCACACAAATCTAACTTTTATACAAGATAAAGGATAACATGTGCAAATATACATATTTATCAGATAGGAGAATAAAACAGTGGTAAGGACAAAAACACATTGTATACAAGCATAAAAGTGCTTCCAGTATACAAAATCCTAACATCTTCTTTGAATATGCTTTTATCAATGTTCCACATCGGTTGCATTTGCCATTTCTTATACGTTGGGGTGGATCCTCAACAACTCATCGTACTTTGAGTTTGAATGAGCCTCAACAACTCTCATATACCTCAACCAATAAGGAGCCGATAACGCCTTACCTGCTCTGCCATAAAGGCGCTCCTAGCCGGAAAGAGAGGAAATGTAAAACCCCGAAATTTGACCATAAAATAATAATAATAATAATAATAATAATAATAATAATAATAATAATAATAAAAAAAATTTGCACCTCAAACATGATATTTTGGGGGTAAGTCCTATAAGTCGCGCCTTAGATGTTAATTAAACGGAAAAGCATGATCATGACATTCTCTATATTAATCTACTATTTTTCATTTTAACTATGTTGGATTGTTAACTATAATTTATAATATATATGGATTATTATAGACTCAATTAGGTGATTTATTTTAAAAAAAATAAGAGCTTCATGATTATTTTTGGTTAAAACTAAAACTTAAGATTTTTCCAAATAACTGAATAGCCATACATTTTAGGTCAAATCTTTTGCAAGTTTTTCTAGATAATTATGACTATCTTGGTAAAAATATTAGTTTTGTCAAAATCTATGTTATCTAAATATCCTAATTATTATTATTATTATTATTATTATTATTATTATTATTATTATTATTATTATTATTATATATATATATATATATATATATATATATATATATATATATATATATATATATTTGTTACTTTTTACGTGTGCAACATATTACTTTATAAAGGTGCGCATAAATTCCTTAAAATAAAATATTAAGTTTCTCTTTTGTTTTTTTAACTGATGACCAAGTTTTATGAAATTGTTAGTTTTATGAAATTGTTTGAGATAGTCTCGTATAGAAGATTCATCCTTATCTTAAACCCACTTAAATTAGAGATTTTTGTATATCTTTAAACCACGATGCAAACCAGTCTCACACAAAAAAAAACCCCTTCTCAGCCCCAAGCCGTACCAGAAATAATTTATCACTCTAGCCTGCGCCAGCATTTTTCATATTTCGGTTCTCGATTCATTTCGTTTTCCTTCAAGGTACTATACGGTTAAATTATTTTTCTTTGTGTTTCTGAATCTACATAGTCCTTGGTGTAATGATTATAGCTTAAATATGGAGGTTATGACTACGCAAGGTTGGGTATGACTATGATTTGTCTTATACCTTTCATAAGATTAGAGGAAATTTATTCAAACGTACAAAGCATGGTTGCATAACAAACATGGGTCAATAAGCGTGCTTTAAATTTTAAGTTGTTATATGGGTTTGGTTCATCCTTGAATAACATTAGATTATTAACACTAGTTAGCATGCCGGTTTATGGATCTCTTTCGAGGTAATGAAATTATGTTTTAAACTTTGTTACGTAAACTGCATAAATTCATAATTCTGATGATTAGAGATAACACTTTATTATGATTATTTTTTTTTTCCCAAACCCCATGATTTTAACTAGAGGTGTATAAGCAGAATAAATCTTCTTATTTCTTAGCTATGAAGTAGTAAATTTGCGGTTAGATGATTTAATAATTAAAAATATAGTAATTAACCGTACCTTTTTGGTTATATTTTTATTAGAATTGAACCTTTTAGGACTAGGGGATTTTTTTCTGCATTACTTTCTTATATGAGTTTTTGCAAGTTTGAATCGAATAAAATAATGGAGATAATACATGATCAGAATAGGTTAAACATTTGCATTAGTGCATAAGCAATTTATTTAGTCCAGAAAATACGATAAATAGGCATGTGTTGCAGTAAACGTTGGAATAGAATTATTAAGTGTAGTGCCAGATTTATTTGAAGTCGTAGCAAGTTATGATAGAAAAGCGTAAATTGGAAATTTATTATAAAATTTTCTTCCATGCATTACCTACCGTGATTTTTAGACTTAGATTTTTCATTTTTTATTCATTTTGGTGTATGTTCGGAGATGATTCAGTAGTAAATTGTTTAGAAGATTTGGCTGATCTCAAAATCCTAATTTGATTGGTGAATCATTCCTTTGTATTTTGTAATGCCTTGGTCTCTGAGAGTTTCACTCAGTAGACTTGCCTTCAACATAGTCCTGGCTCAGAAGTTTTGTCTACTGAACCTCAGTAGATTATCCGCATCAGTACCATGGAGTGAAGATTCAGTAGTGCTGGACTCAGCAGAAGCAGCATACTGAGAGGTGTTCAGATTCAGTAGTTGTTGGTCCCGAGATAAACGTTCAGGTGTAGAGGGGGGATGAATACACTCGAAAACTTTCTCAACTTAAAACGCGAATAGTCCTATTCAAGAGAGTGCCTTTCTTGAACAAGTTCGAGTAGACCAAGTAAGTTGTTCTGGATCGCGTGGACAGAGTGACTGACTATACTGAGGCCTGCTAGCTGACTAATGTCAGAATTCAGTACCGTTCAGTAAAGTTCAGTAGAGTGCGGAAATGTGTAGGCCCAATTCAGTTGAGTTTGAAAACGTTCTTATTAAAACTATTTCAGTAGGTCAGTGCATTCAGTTAAGCTTTGCTGAAACTCAGTTGAATGATTTTGTAAAGTAGTTTTCAGTATGCACAGTAAAATCAATGCAACAGTAAAGAACACAGCGATTTTAAAGTGGTTTGGATAACAAACGATCCTACGTCCACTGTCCCGAAAAGATCAGGAGACTATTTTATTATACTGAGTTAGTCTCATCTGTGTTAACTATTTATATCTTGTCAGTTCAACCAATTTGTGTTGTCTTCTGTGATACCCGACACACCACACAAATCTAACTTTTATACAAGATAAAGGATAACATGTGCAAATATACATATTTATCAGATAGGAGAATAAAACAGTGGTAAGGACAAAAACACATTGTATACAAGCATAAAAGTGCTTCCAGTATACAAAATCCTAACATCTTCTTTGAATATGCTTTTATCAATGTTCCACATTGGTTGCATTTGCCATTTCTTATACGTTGGGGTGGATCCTCAACAACTCATCGTACTTTGAGTTTGAATGAGCCTCAACAACTCTCATATACCTCAACCAATAAGGAGCCGATAACGCCTTACCTGCTCTGCCATAAAGGCGCTCCTAGCCGGAAAGAGAGGAAATGTAAAACCCCGAAATTTGACCATAAAATAATAATAATAATAATAATAATAATAATAATAATAATAATAATAATAATAATAATAATAATAAAATTTGCACCTCAAACATGATATTTTGGGGGTAAGTCCTATAAGTCGCGCCTTAGATGTTAATTAAACGGAAAAGCATGATCATGACATTCTCTATATTAATCTACTATTTTTCATTTTAACTATGTTGGATTGTTAACTATAATTTATAATATATATGGATTATTATAGACTCAATTAGGTGATTTATTTTAAAAAAAATAAGAGCTTCATGATTATTTTTGGTTAAAACTAAAACTTAAGATTTTTCCAAATAACTGAATAGCCATACATTTTAGGTCAAATCTTTTGCAAGTTTTTCTAGATAATTATGACTATCTTGGTAAAAATATTAGTTTTGTCAAAATCTATGTTATCTAAATATCCTAATTATTATTATTATTATTATTATTATTATTATTATTATTATTATTATTATTATTATTATTATTATTATTATTATATATATATATATATATATATATATATATTTGTTACTTTTTACGTGTGCAACATATTACTTTATAAAGGTGCGCATAAATTCCTTAAAATAAAATATTAAGTTTCTCTTTTGTTTTTTTAACTGATGACCAAGTTTTATGAAATTGTTAGTTTTATGAAATTGTTTGAGATAGTCTCGTATAGAAGATTCATCCTTATCTTAAACCCACTTAAATTAGAGATTTTTGTATATCTTTAAACCACGATGCAAACCAGTCTCACACAAAAAAAAACCCCTTCTCACCCCAAGCCGTACCGTAAATAATTTATCACTCTAGCCTGCGCCAAAGATTTTTCATATTTCGGTTCTCGATTCATTTCGTTTTCCTTCAAGGTACTATACGGTTAAATTATTTTTCTTTGTGTTTCGAATCTACATAGTCCTTGGTGTAATGATTATAGCTTAAATATGGAGGTTATGACTACGCAAGGTTGGGTATGACTATGATTTGTCTTATACCTTTCATAAGATTAGAGGAAATTTATTCAAACGTACAAAGCATGGTTGCATAACAAACATGGGTCAATAAGCGTGCTTTAAATTTTAAGTTGTTATATGGGTTTGGTTCATCCTTGAATAACATTAGATTATTAACACTAGTTAGCATGCCGGTTTATGGATCTCTTTCGAGGTAATGAAATTATGTTTTAAACTTTGTTACGTAAACTGCATAAATTCATAATTCTGATGATTAGAGAGAACACTTTATTATGATTATTTTTTTTTTTCCCAAACCCCATGATTTTAACTAGAGGTGTATAAGCAGAATAAATCTTCTTATTTCTTAGCTATGAAGTAGTAAATTTGCGGTTAGATGATTTAATAATTAAAAATATAGTAATTAACCGTACCTTTTTGGTTATATTTTTATTAGAATTGAACCTTTTAGGACTAGGGGATTTTTTTCTGCATTACTTTCTTATATGAGTTTTTGCAAGTTTGAATCGAATAAAATAATGGAGATAATACATGATCAGAATAGGTTAAACATTTGCATTAGTGCATAAGCAATTTATTTAGTCCAGAAAATACGATAAATAGGCATGTGTTGCAGTAAACGTTGGAATAGAATTATTAAGTGTAGTGCCAGATTTATTTGAAGTCGTAGCAAGTTATGATAGAAAAGCGTAAATTGGAAATTTATTATAAAATTTTCTTCCATGCATTACCTACCGTGATTTTTAGACTTAGATTTTTCATTTTTTATTCATTTTGGTGTATGTTCGGAGATGATTCAGTAGTAAATTGTTTAGAAGATTTGGCTGATCTCAAAATCCTAATTTGATTGGTGAATCATTCCTTTGTATTTTGTAATGCCTTGGTCTCTGAGAGTTTCACTCAGTAGACTTGCCTTCAACATAGTCCTGGCTCAGAAGTTTTGTCTACTGAACCTCAGTAGATTATCCGCATCAGTACCATGGAGTGAAGATTCAGTAGTGCTGGACTCAGCAGAAGCAGCATACTGAGAGGTGTTCAGATTCAGTAGTTGTTGGTCCCGAGATAAACGTTCAGGTGTAGAGGGGGGGATGAATACACCTGAAAACTTTCTCAACTTAAAACGCGAATAGTCCTATTCAAGAGAGTGCCTTTGCTGAACAAGTTCAGTAGACCAAGTAAGTTGTTCTGGATCGCGTGGACAGAGTGACTGACTATACTGAGGCCTGCTAGCTGACTAATGTCAGAATTCAGTACCGTTCAGTAAAGTTCAGTAGAGTGCGGAAATGTGTAGGCCCAATTCAGTTGAGTTTGAAAACGTTCTTATTAAAACTATTTCAGTAGGTCAGTGCATTCAGTTAAGCTTTGCTGAAACTCAGTTGAATGATTTTGTAAAGTAGTTTTCAGTATGCACAGTAAAATCAATGCAACAGTAAAGAACACAGCGATTTTAAAGTGGTTTGGATAACAAACGATCCTACGTCCACTGTCCCGAAAAGATCAGGAGACTATTTTATTATACTGAGTTAGTCTCAGCTGTGTTAACTATTTATATCTTGTCAGTTCAACCAATTTGTGTTGTCTTCTGTGATACCCGACACACCACACAAATCTAACTTTTATACAAGATAAAGGATAACATGTGCAAATATACATATTTATCAGATAGGAGAATAAAACAGTGGTAAGGACAAAAACACATTGTATACAAGCATAAAAGTGCTTCCAGTATACAAAATCCTAACATCTTCTTTGAATATGCTTTTATCAATGTTCCACATTGGTTGCATTTGCCATTTCTTATACGTTGGGGTGGATCCTCAACAACTCATCGTACTTTGAGTTTGAATGAGCCTCAACAACTCTCATATACCTCAACCAATAAGGAGCCGATAACGCCTTACCTGCTCTGCCATAAAGGCGCTCCTAGCCGGAAAGAGAGGAAATGTAAAACCCCGAAATTTGACCATAAAATAATAATAATAATAATAATAATAATAATAATAATAATAATAATAATAATAATAATAATAATAATAATAATAATAATAATAATAAAATTTGCACCTCAAACATGATATTTTGGGGGTAAGTCCTATAAGTCGCGCCTTAGATGTTAATTAAACGGAAAAGCATGATCATGACATTCTCTATATTAATCTACTATTTTTCATTTTAACTATGTTGGATTGTTAACTATAATTTATAATATATATGGATTATTATAGACTCAATTAGGTGATTTATTTTAAAAAAAATAAGAGCTTCATGATTATTTTTGGTTAAAACTAAAACTTAAGATTTTTCCAAATAACTGAATAGCCATACATTTTAGGTCAAATCTTTTGCAAGTTTTTCTAGATAATTATGACTATCTTGGTAAAAATATTAGTTTTGTCAAAATCTATGTTATCTAAATATCCTAATTATTATTATTATTATTATTATTATTATTATTATTATTATTATTATTATTATTATTATTATTATATATATATATATATATATATATATATATATATTTGTTACTTTTTACGTGTGCAACATATTACTTTATAAAGGTGCGCATAAATTCCTTAAAATAAAATATTAAGTTTCTCTTTTGTTTTTTTAACTGATGACCAAGTTTTATGAAATTGTTAGTTTTATGAAATTGTTTGAGATAGTCTCGTATAGAAGATTCATCCTTATCTTAAACCCACTTAAATTAGAGATTTTTGTATATCTTTAAACCACGATGCAAACCAGTCTCACACAAAAAAAAAACCCCTTCTCAGCCCCAAGCCGTACCAGAAATAATTTATCACTCTAGCCTGCGCCAGCATTTTTCATATTTCGGTTCTCGATTCATTTCGTTTTCCTTCAAGGTACTATACGGTTAAATTATTTTTCTTTGTGTTTCTGAATCTACATAGTCCTTGGTGTAATGATTATAGCTTAAATATGGAGGTTATGACTACGCAAGGTTGGGTATGACTATGATTTGTCTTATACCTTTCATAAGATTAGAGGAAATTTATTCAAACGTACAAAGCATGGTTGCATAACAAACATGGGTCAATAAGCGTGCTTTAAATTTTAAGTTGTTATATGGGTTTGGTTCATCCTTGAATAACATTAGATTATTAACACTAGTTAGCATGCCGGTTTATGGATCTCTTTCGAGGTAATGAAATTATGTTTTAAACTTTGTTACGTAAACTGCATAAATTCATAATTCTGATGATTAGAGATAACACTTTATTATGATTATTTTTTTTTTCCCAAACCCCATGATTTTAACTAGAGGTGTATAAGCAGAATAAATCTTCTTATTTCTTAGCTATGAAGTAGTAAATTTGCGGTTAGATGATTTAATAATTAAAAATATAGTAATTAACCGTACCTTTTTGGTTATATTTTTATTAGAATTGAACCTTTTAGGACTAGGGGATTTTTTTCTGCATTACTTTCTTATATGAGTTTTTGCAAGTTTGAATCGAATAAAATAATGGAGATAATACATGATCAGAATAGGTTAAACATTTGCATTAGTGCATAAGCAATTTATTTAGTCCAGAAAATACGATAAATAGGCATGTGTTGCAGTAAACGTTGGAATAGAATTATTAAGTGTAGTGCCAGATTTATTTGAAGTCGTAGCAAGTTATGATAGAAAAGCGTAAATTGGAAATTTATTATAAAATTTTCTTCCATGCATTACCTACCGTGATTTTTAGACTTAGATTTTTCATTTTTTATTCATTTTGGTGTATGTTCGGAGATGATTCAGTAGTAAATTGTTTAGAAGATTTGGCTGATCTCAAAATCCTAATTTGATTGGTGAATCATTCCTTTGTATTTTGTAATGCCTTGGTCTCTGAGAGTTTCACTCAGTAGACTTGCCTTCAACATAGTCCTGGCTCAGAAGTTTTGTCTACTGAACCTCAGTAGATTATCCGCATCAGTACCATGGAGTGAAGATTCAGTAGTGCTGGACTCAGCAGAAGCAGCATACTGAGAGGTGTTCAGATTCAGTAGTTGTTGGTCCCGAGATAAACGTTCAGGTGTAGAGGGGGGGATGAATACACCTGAAAACTTTCTCAACTTAAAACGCGAATAGTCCTATTCAAGAGAGTGCCTTTGCTGAACAAGTTCAGTAGACCAAGTAAGTTGTTCTGGATCGCGTGGACAGAGTGACTGACTATACTGAGGCCTGCTAGCTGACTAATGTCAGAATTCAGTACCGTTCAGTAAAGTTCAGTGGAGTGCGGAAATGTGTAGGCCCAATTCAGTTGAGTTTGAAAACGTTCTTATTAAAACTATTTCAGTAGGTCAGTGCATTCAGTTAAGCTTTGCTGAAACTCAGTTGAATGATTTTGTAAAGTAGTTTTCAGTATGCACAGTAAAATCAATGCAACAGTAAAGAACACAGCGATTTTAAAGTGGTTTGGATATCAAACGATCCTACGTCCACTGTCCCGAAAAGATCAGGAGACTATTTTATTATACTGAGTTAGTCTCAGTCGGTTTGTGCACTGGACAAACATTGGCCTTGAGGATTATACTGAGCAAGTCCTATTTTACAATGATCAAACTGAAGTGTTTGACAAACTCTCCAACAATGAAGGAGTTCTTAACAATAAGAACAGTTCAAGAATGAACTCCTTCGGGTCTAAGCTATAGATATATTCAGTGGAGCTTAGGTTAGAGGGAAGGGAACAAGAAGGTGGCTTCTAGAGTGACGAACAATGAGGAATAACTCTCTGGTTCGTGTTCGATCACTTGGATATTAGAGGCTTATTGATTCTAATTCAGCTTGGTTCCCTTGAGCAAGGATGTCGCCTTTCGCGTAGAGTGTTTCTGTGAAGTTCTTGCAGAAAGCTTTGAGTTCTTGTAAGTTTATTGTTAGTAATCGCTCGTTCTTGTTCTTGTACTTCGTCGATTTGATTTTCCCTCTATTTATAGAGGTGAGCCAAGGATAGATCCGTTGGAGACGAACGATCCATGTGTCACTCTCTTTGGGTAGCTAACGCTCTTTTAAGGAATCTTGTAGAGTCTTTTCCTCCATTTCTGGAAAGAGGTTGACTTGCAACTTTTACCGGAACTTTGACAGCTGGCTGCTCGTCATTAGTCGAGGCGTAGAAAGTAGTTGAGACATGCAAACTTCTAGGTAGATACTGAAGCTGACTTCTTTGATAACCTCGGACGACTCTACTGATTTAACATATAAGATCATCTGACAATCAAGGTGACTGTCAGGCCGTTGCTGAGTCTGACATGAGTTCAGTAGTATACTCCTGCTGAGTCCAACTCTACTGACGGTCGACTCTGAGTTCAGTGAACTGCCCCTGCTGAGTCTAGTTCTAGTGACTCATTCAGTATGATGCTCCTGCTGAGTCCAGCACTACTGAATCTGAACACCTCTCAGTATGCTTCTCCTGCTGAGTCCAACACTACTGAGTCTTCACACCATGGTACTGAGGCGGATAGTCTACTGAAGGATTAGCAGACTGAACTTGGAGCCTGAACCATGCTGAAGGAATGTCTACTGAGTCTGAAACTCTTAGAGAAAGAGGCATTACAATTACAACTCAATAGTTCACGAATCAAATTAGGGCTTTGGGATCAGCTAAATCTTCTAACTAACTAATCAGTCTACTGCTGAATCACATCCCAACAGTAGTGCTGGACTCAGCAAGAGTAGCATATTGAAAGAGTCAGTAGAACTGGACTCAGCAGGAGCAGTTTACTGACCTCAAAGTCGACCTTCAGTAGAGTTGGCCTCAGTAGGAGTATACTACTGAACCCCTGATCAGACTCAGCAACGGCCTGAAAGTTTCCTTGACTGTCAGTGGTCTTCAAAGTTAAATCAGTAGAGTTTTTCGAGGTCGTACACAACAGAGAAGTCAGCTTCAGTATCTGCCTTGAACTTTTAATGTCTCAATAACTCTCTACACTTCGACCAATGACAAGCAGCCAGCTGTCAAAGTACTGGTAAAAAGCTGCAAGTCAACTACTTTCCTGAAAAAGAGAGTGGACTCTACACGATTTCAAAAGAGTTGTTAGCTACCCAAAGAGACTGACACGTGGACAGTTCATCTCCAACGAATCTATCCATAGATCACCTCTATAAATAGAGGGAAAATCAAATCGAAGAAAATATAGAACATACGAGCATTAAACGAACAAGAACGCAGCTTTCCGCGAAGAACAGAAAAGAAAACAACCCAACACGAAAGGCACTCATACTGCTCTAGGGAACCAAGCTTCATAGAATCAAAGCCTCTAGCATCCAAGTGAAAGAATACGAACTTATAGAGATTATTCCTCATTGTTCTTCACTCTAGAAGCCCTTTCTTGTTCCCTTTCCCTATAACCTAAGCGTCACTGAATATATCTATAGCTTAGAACCGAAGGAGTTCATCACTTGAACTGTTCTTATTGTAAAGAACTCCATCACTATTGGTGAATCGTTCAAAAATTTTTGTTTGATATTTGTAAACTGAGACTTGCTCAGTATAATCACAAGGTTGTGTTTGTCCAGTGTACAAACCAACTGAGACTAACTCAGTATAACAAAATAGCCTCCTGATCTGTTCAGGACAGTGGACGTATGATTTTGGATGTCCGAACCACTTTAAAAGTCGCTGTGTCTTTTACTGTTGCATTGATCTACTGTTCATTCTGAAAACCATTTACAAAATCATTCAACAGAGTTTCAGTAAAAATCTTAACTGAGTGCACTAATCTACAGAAACAGTTTTCATTAATAATGTTTTCAAACCAAACTGAATCGGGCCTACACTATTCCACACGCGACTGAACTCTTACTGAACGATACTGAATTATGACATCAGTCAGCTAGCAGGCCTCAGTATAGTCAATCACTTTGTCCACACGATCCAGAACAGCTTGTCTGATCTACTGAATCCATTCAGCAGACAATTTTCGTAATCGGACTGTTCGCGTTCAAGTTTGAGAAAAAGTTTTCAGGTGTATTCACCTCCCCCCCCCACCCCTGAACGTTTGAATCAGGACCAACAGTGTAGTAATTATTCTTAAAGTAATTAAGTCATGTTGGTCTATGTTTAATGATATTATGTGCAATTGCAAATACTTGTCAAATGCATACATGACATTTAAAGATTTAATTTTTCATGTTTAGGACAAGCGCGCGTGACTTAACCACCTATATTTTACATTTACTTTTCGTACAAGTCAAGGTTAAGGTGGAGTTTTTCTTTTATCCATATTATACAGTATACAGTTTTTCTCATGCGTTATTCAGTACAGGCAGAGCCTTCGAGCAATTCACGCAGTAAAACCTTCGAGTTAGCCTTCGGACAATTCACACAGTAAAACCTTCGGGTTAGCCCTCGGGCATTCACGCAATAAAACCTTCGGGTTAAGTCTCCGGGCTAGCATATCTAATCTCTCATGTTAAATTCTTTATATTTTATAATTTGGATAATATTTGACTCCACTGAGTAGTCGTACTCACCCCCTATATTTTCACTTTTCAGATCATGGTCCGGCAGATGCTTGAGGTGGTTGATGGTGATGGTCACAAATGAAAGGATCTAAACCACTTTTACCGCATTAATTTAGTTTTATTATGAACTAAAATCACCCATGCTTCATTTTATTTCTCGAAAACTAGTAGTTGCATATGCTATCATTTTAAGACTTCCGTTGTTTATGGAATTGCATTGGAACTTTCTAATTTTTATATACTTAAAACCATTTTTTTTTTTTTGAAAAAATAAATTTGAAGATAAAATTTATGCATAAGGTGATGTCTTCTCGTAAAGTTTTAAAATTGGGGCGTTACAGGAAATCTCTACGGTGCCTCTACTCAACGTTCAAATTATTCATGGCCATTTTTCTTATCTTATTCAACACGTAGCTAGACCCTCTCCAACGTATCTGTTCACAAATCGAAGACTATAAATAGAGAAGGTCTTCATGCAGAAGAAGCACCGGGAACCAAAGCGAACAAGCTCAAACCTCTAGCGAACCTTCAAGCAACATACAAACGAAGAACTTGCTCATAGATTTTAGATATCTTCTTAATTCTTCTTTCTAAAGAATTATTGTTCAGTTGCGTGCTTTGTAAAATCAATAGCTTAGAACCTCGAAGGAGTTCATATCTTTTAAACTGTTCTTATTTGTAAGAACTCCTTCTTAGTTGCAGAAACTCTAACCTAACGGTTAAGATAATTGTACAGTCACTACGACTATAAGTAGATATCTGTCCAGCATATAGATTGACTGAGGCTTGCTCAGTATAAGCAAACAAGTTAGTATCTGTCCTGTGAACAGATCAATTGAGGCTTGCTCAGTATAATTAATACAAGAACTCCTGCTCGGTTTAGGACAGTGGACGTAGGACCCTGTGTGTCCGAACCACTTTAAAAATCGTTGTGTTGATTTTGATTTTAACTATTCCATTTATATAACTGTTCATTCAGCATCCAACTTATAAAACGTTTTCATCTAAGACGCAAATTTTAAAGGGCCTACACTTCCGCACACAACTCTTGTATTGAACTACTGTTCATTGACATACGTCAGTAGGACTGTACTCAATAGGAAATCTTTCAGCCCACGCGATCGAGAAAGTTTATCTGGCCAACTGACAAGTTCAGTAGCAATCTTCAGCTAAAGCTGACTTTCGCATTCTGAGTTTGAATTTGCATTCACGTGTATTCACACCCCCCCCCTCTCTACACCTGAACCGCGTCTCTGGACCAACAGATCTCGAGGACACTATTAGTTGGATCCTTATGCAACTAATGGATTTTCTACATATTTCAATAATATATCAGGTTTTAATTCTGATCTACCCCTTATTATAGCATTTTATTGCTCGTGGTAATTTCTTTGTCTGTCACGAGCTTCTTAATTTTAATATTGTGGTATGTCACGTACTTTTTATGTATTTGTTTTAATTATCTCTTTTTTAATTTCTAATAAGTCTTGTATTTTCATTTCTGAGCAAGTATTGTATGATGATTTAATGTTATTTTTATGTGTTTTATGAAAATAGGTGTTATAAAAAAATTTAAATATTGCATGTTATTTCATGCAGTTCATTGTATTCAACTTGTAATAAATATTTACAAATAATCTCTCTCATTTTTTATCCAAATTCTTCAACTAATAATTTAGTAATATCATAAAATGAACACACATCAATTTCGAAATAAAATACCATTCCCCCTATCCTGCTATTTGTGGCATTTCTTCCAAATTAAGATGTCGCAATATAAGTGTTTCATCCTTAAAAAAAAGACAAAGATTGAGTGAACCAAATTTAACTAGCAAAAAGTTAAACAATCTACACCTTATAATACTACTTTCTTATTTTCTTTGATGAAAAGAAATGCAGCACAAATAATGGGATGAAGGGATTACAAGATAAATAATTTACATAAATAAATGAAAATTCTTAAAAAAAATGTAACAAATCAATTTAGTGCTTTATATTAAATTTTAGTATCAAGAAAAATCTGATATGTCGCCTTGTCTTCCTGTTCTCAGTTTTGCTTCTACTATTTTGTACTCGTCTTCCTCTTCTCTCCATTATCTTGCTCATCTTTGTCTTCTCTCTTCTCTCTTCTCTTCCTCTCTCACATCTTCTTCGCGCGATTTTGGTCTTGTAGAGAAAGACAAGAGATACTGAAAAATAAGGTAATCCCAAATGCCAAAGCAGTTATTTTAGTTTTGAGATCTTTGTGATTTAAAAGATTTTGGGAGTTGATGCTAATAATTTTTTTACTTAGAAGACCAATGGAGGCACAT
Source organism: Lavandula angustifolia (assembly GCA_028984105.1). Classification (NCBI taxonomy): domain Eukaryota; kingdom Viridiplantae; phylum Streptophyta; class Magnoliopsida; order Lamiales; family Lamiaceae; genus Lavandula; species Lavandula angustifolia. The sequence continues at coordinate 25,476,073 of CM054814.1, read as the reverse complement.
AGTGAATTCTCAAATTTGAGTTTTCACTGTTGGAAAAGTATTCAAATACGCAAATTGCAGTTCTATTTGCAATATGATTGGAGCAATTAACCTATTGCCAAATGAGTTTGACAGTATGGCTTTGCTGACATAAAAATTTAATTTTATCATCTTGTTTTATAGTAATTATAGCTAAATATTTTTTCTCAATTCATAGTTGCTATTATCTTTTAAAAAAGTCCAAATTAAAAAACTGAAAAGAGACAAAAATGCGAGGATGCAAATTGAAGAAAAATACAATCAAGGGGATATAGAAATAAGGCGATCCAAAGTGAAGTGAAGCTTACAAGAGTACAAGACAATAGGTGTTGGGGTTTTACGACTGCAGCCTTAATTCTTATCTTCAATAGCACAGATTACGGATTTGTTTGAGTTTGCAGTCCGCAGTTTGAGTTGTATGTAGATTCTGTTTTTATTCAGAACACAAATTCGATTAGTCCTGCCGATCGCTAATAAATTTGCTTTATCACAACCAAAATCTCTCGCGTCAATTTCTCAAGTTTCAAAACCCCTCTTCTTAAAATTCTTATTTTTTGAGGCTTCAGTTCAATTATTTCCATAGAGAACTGTGTGTTTCTGAAGGCCGTTGTGATTTAGTATCCAAGGGATTTCTCTTACGATAGTATATAAGGTTCTTTCTAATTTACCGCCTTATTAGATCATTTCATTGCTCGTGGTAATTTTGTTGTTTGTCATGTGTTTCTTAATTTTAATATTATGGTATGTCATGTATTTTTTATGTATTTGTTTTAATTATTTCTTTCTTAATTTCTAGCTAGTTTTGAATTTTCATTTCCGAGCAAGTATTGTGCTAACATGTCGTGATGAATTGATGTTTGAAACAAATGATAATCAATAAATAATACTTTTGTTCAAAACTAATGACACTTCCGTCAGTGATGGTATAAGACGTTTCAAATGAAAATTACACTTTATTTGAAACAAACGATACTCAACAAATGACATTTTTGTTCGAAACAAAAGATATTGAATAAATGACACTTCCGTCATTGATGGTAGAAGGGATTAAAATGAAAATGACATTTTTGTTTTGAAAACAAATGAATGACACTCCCATCTTTAAAACAGAAAATTTTAAGTAGTCAACCAACCTCGAAAATTTTAAGTAGTCAACCAACCTCGAAAATTACAGTTTAGGACTTTATATTAAATTTTAGTGTCAAAGAAAAATCTGATCTGTTGTCTCTTGTCTCCTCTATTTTCAGTAGTCAACCAACCTCGAAAGTTAGAACAGAGAACAAAGCAAGACCTCTTCTCTTCGCGTGCCCAAGGCCATTCCTAACAAAAAAAGGCCCATTGTGAAATAAATAAAAAGGGCCCTTTTAGTAGTTTTTATACATATATTTAATTATTTAATTTTTTTAAGATCTTCATTGAAATGAGCTATCTCAATTTTATTTATAACCTCTACTTTTAGAATGGTTTAAGATCATTTTGATCTAAGGCACTAAATTGAACATGTAAGACTTATCATATTTTGTATAATTTGATACAAGCACAAAAACATGTGTGTTAAATTGAACCTTAAATGTATTTGCTATATCAATTTACGCCATTTTAGAGAATTCTATACAAATGTACAATTATCTATACTTATTTAAAAGAGTAATGCAAATTAGATTAATTTATTATTTTATAATAATCATATCAGATTATTATATAATTTATTATCTTATTCCAAAAATAGGTTAGAACAACGATAATGAGAATGAATACATCATGCCCTTATGATTAATGTGGAATATATATATAGGAAATGGATCAAAAGAGATATTGGATACAAAAGAGATTTGAGAACCAATCTCCTCCATCCATTTCCTTAATCTATGGCCACCATTATTCCCACAATAGACATTTTAAAATAATTCAAAAAATGAGAAATTAACTTCATTAAGGGCAATAGGGTAATGTTACCCCTTTTATTTATTTTGCATTATATTTCTCATTCCCCTTAACCTAATTTTTTCAACAGAAGGAACGTGAATGGAGTAGATGCATAGGGGAATTTGTCGAGCCGTTCTTCCTCTACCAAACAGCCGATGCGATTCATTTCTCGCCGGAGTTCAGCACAGTGATTCGATTGTCGTTCCCCATCCGACGCGATTCAGTTAGGTTTTATCCCTTGCCTTCGTCGAGTATGGAGTAGCAACACAGGGGAATTTATCGAGCCGTTCTTCCTTTAGCAAACAGTCGTTGCGATTCATTTCTTGTCGGAGTTCAGCACGGTGAGTCGATTGCCGTTCCCCATCCAACGCGATTCAGTTATGTTTTATCCCTTGCATTCGTCTCATTTTCCATTTGAAGAGAGTGAAGTCGGTTTAATTAGGGTTTAAGTTCGAATTGTTTTTGAAATATGGGATAAGAATGTAATTTAGAACGCATTCGAATTGTTTTTGTCTTGTTATGTTCTGAGTGTTGCTCAATTTTAGATCATATGAGGAACAAGTATTTTCGTTTTCATTTTTTACGATTACATTTTTATGCATATTATTTTTGGTGCTTATGCTCATCCTGTTTACTTTTCATGCATGTAAGAACTGGAAAGGCAGAATCATTACAATCAAATGTTTCACTTGACTCTGATGAGTCCATTTTCAATCCCGAATGTGAGCCTGAATTGAAACCGTATGTTGGACGGAAATTTGATACTTTGGATGAGGCGGAAAGCATCTATAGAGACTACGGAGGTTTGTGCGGCTTTGATATCCGCAAATGGTCCATAAAACCTCATGAGGATGAAAGCAGATGGGACATCACGATTCAAGAAACTGTGATAAAGTGATGTCTGTTGAAGATTCGTCTCAGTCTATATGCATAATATAGTTTAGCTCCATGCATGAAACCTTGTCTTTGTATGCATAACTTTGCTAACACATGAAGTCTATATATTTTGTACGTTCTTATTCGTGCATATGATGGTTCAGATTTATGCTTATACTATTTCATGTTTATGCATAATGATTTTAGTTTAATAACTACGCACATTGATTTTTTTATGTTGTCGTCATTTTGTATCCATGCATAACTTTATTTAACACATTCCATGAAACATTATCCTTGCAATTTTGTATTCATGCATACAATGGTCAATATTTATGCATATGGTATGGTATGTTTATGCATAATTTTTTTAGATTTCATAATTCTGCATATCCCTTTTTTTACATCGATGTCAGTTTGTACCCAATGCATATCGTGAAATTTGAAAATGCATAAATTACCAGTTACATATGCTTAACGTTGATAACAAAACACAAGTTCACTAACAAAACCCAATAAGACATTTGATTTGGTAACCTACTTACATCTAACCCCAATATTCCCCCAAAACCCATAGCTCTTACCATTGCTACCTGGGCATTGTTCATTTTGCTGATGGCTTCCATTAGGGAATGAGGACAACATCGACTTGTCAATTTCTTCACTACATCATCAATCTTTGCCTTTATTTCTTTCTCAGGCTGCTCAGCTAGATCATCCTTTTTAGGCGTCTTTCCTTTGCCTTTTCGCTGCTGCTCGGGAAGATCATCCGTCTTCTTATCTTTCGTCTTTATCATCCCCTTACGTGCTGATTTGTTTTGATTTTTTTCTTTCTCCATGCCTTTCTTCACCAACTGTATTATAGGGACATTCTCGTCTGATGATGTCGTTATCTTCCTCTTTCCTTTCGATCGCGAAGTTCCTGCAGTTGTAGATAATTTCATGATGATTTATGCATATAATTCAAGGTGTTTGTGCATACATCTCAACATATTTATGCACATACCGATCAAAAAATTCGAAATCTAGTAATCTCAACATATGCATCGATTTTGGTCGCGATCACGGTTCTTAATGCATATCAATTTCATGCACCCAGCCTATTTGTTTTATGCATATAAGCATCTAAATTTATGCATACCTATCAGTTTCTTTTGAGTTTCCTTATCATAGGTATGCAGACCAACCCAAATTCAACCTTTCACTAATCAAAACATTGATGCATATGAATCAAGGTTTTTATGCATACCTATCTACAAATTTATGCACACAACCTATATGATTCATGCTCATCAGCCCACAACTTTATGTAACTGCTAAAAATATTTATGCATATAAATCAACTTGTTTATGCTTAAATGTAAACGGATTAATATTGGTCCCGAGTGTACGGTCAGGTGTAGAGGGGGGGGGTGAATACACCTGATTCGATTTCTCAATTTCGAACTTGAACAGTCCTATTCAGGATGGTGTGCATGCAGCTTGATTCGGCGGACCGCATAACCGTTACGAATCGAGTAAAAGGCTAAAAGAGTACCGACTCGCCGAGATCTCGCTAACCGACTAGGTCGAATTCGGTATCGTTCGGTGAGAGTTCGGTGTGCGGAATTGTGTAGGCCCAAATCGGTTTTTGTGAGAAAACGTTTTAAGTCTCGGGTCGATAGATTTAAAAGTTCGGGATGCTTTGAGACAGCTTGATTGATTTAAATATGATGTTCGGTATGAATAGTAAAATCAATGCAACGCTTAAGAAAGCAAGAAGAGACACAGGATTTTTAAAGTGGTTCGGATATCGCTCAAATCCTACGTCCACTGTCCCGAATGATCGGGAGGCTATTTATTATCCCGAGTTAGTCTCGGTCGGCTTACACTTTGGGCAAAGCCGCGTCTTGGTTTTTATATCGATCCAAGTCTCGGTTTACAACACTATCAAACTTAAAGTGTTTGACAAACTTCTCCAACAGTGAAGGAGTCCTTATACAATAAGGATTGGGTTCAGATGTGAACTCCTTCGTCTAAGCTATGGATATAACAAGTGAGCTTAGGGTTAGAGGGATAAGGAACGAGAATGTAGCTATCTAGAGCGACGAACAGCTGAGGATTTAGCTATAGGTTCGTGTCAATCGCTTGGATGCTAGAAGCTTATGTCGGTTCAGCTTGGTTCCTTTTGAGCTGGATGTAGTCTTTCGCCGGAGATAACTCGGTTGTTTCTTGCGAAGGACTTAGTCGTTAATTTCGCTCGTTTGAATGCTTTCTCGTGTTCTAGGTGCGCATTCTCTTTTAAATCTTGAATGATCCCTCTATTTATAGAGCAGAGATTGAAATAGATCCGTTGGAGACGATCTTCTTCTCTCTCTCTCTTTTTGGTAGCAAACGGCTCTTTTGGTGTAGGTAACAGTGTACTTTCCCACCTTTTTAGGTAAAAGGTTGACTGCAGCTTTAGCAGGTGAGAAGACACGTGTATGTTTGTCATTCGTTGAGGTGAATGAAGTGGTTGAGACAGCACAAACTTCGAGACAGACTGAAGCTGACTTCTCTCTTCCTCGTACATGACAATGCTGATTCTCTTTCAAAAGATTCTGACAGTCCTGAAGACTATCTGCCGTTGCTGAGTCTGACCTCGTATTCAGTAGATAGACTGCTGAAGATAAGTCTACTGATGATCAGCTCTGAGTCCAGTGAACTACTCTGCCGGAGTTCGGTTCGATCGACTCTCTCGCATATCTTTGCTCTCGCTGAGTCCAGTATCACTGAGTCTTCTGAACTGGTGCTGAGGCAAATAAGCTACTGAGCGCCTTGACCAGAGCAGAGTGTCTACTGAGTCTGAAACCTCAGAGACAAATACAAATACAAAGGAATGGTTCACCAATCAGATAGGGTTTTGGGATCTTCAAATCTTCTCAATAGTTCAGAGCACGAGGCTACTGAGCGTGATCCAGTATAGAAGATAAGAGTCATTTCCCATAAGTATGATCATGCTGAGGATTGAATCATCACCCAACAATTTCCCCCTATTTGATGATGCCAAAACCTATCATCTATGTCCTATCAACTATGCTAAACACTAACTTACTCAGAAACAGAGCTCCTTACAAATGTTACAAGTAGGTTCAGTGGAGTTGTCTGGTAAGTGCTAGACTACTGAGGGAGACAGGGCAGAACAATTTTCCCTTTTACAATAATTCCCCCATGCAACAATTTCCCTTTAAGAGAAATAATAACTCTCCGAAAGTCTAGTCTATCGGAGATCTAACCGAGCAAAACCGACAAGTAAATAATCAACGTGTGTGTCGGTAATCACTTCGGTGATTCCGAGTGTTAAAACATAAAGCAAACACGGCTATTTAGACAACAAGTAGTTGTCGAGCCAAAAGAAGATTTGTATATATATAATACACGGTTCAAGACATTACAAATCTTGCTAAGCTAAAAGAAGAACTAAGAGGGAGAACCCTTAAACCGCTGAATCCTATTCATGAAACCTTGGGATTTATCTTCGGCGGTGGAACTCCATACATTCTCGAACGTGTTCTTCCTCGGCTTCGGATATTCGGCGAAGTCTCGCTGGATCATCTTGTTCTAGTCCTCTCGTTCAACGCAAAGCATTCTTCACTTCTTGTTCAATCATTCCGAGATGTACTCGAGTCGTCTTGTCTTCTCGGGTGGAGGAATGATCCTTGCTTCAGGAACTCGACTACTACCCCTTCGATCTTGCTCGTGCATATATGGGTAAAGATCGGGTTCGGTGATGGTCATCCACTCGACATAGGCATCGGCCCTTAGACATTTCGAAGCCGTAATTGCCGTAAATAATTTCTCTTGATAAACTCTATCTTGGCCGATTCCCATCTCTCGATTGAACCGAATAGGCATCCATTCGTCCGATCTTGGCCATCTATGTGTTTTCGATCGTTTGGCTTCTTGAACCTTCAGTATCGATAAGGAATGTCGGCTTTCGAAGGAATTCTCGGCTGGCCTCTTGTTCGATGCGTTTCCCGAGTGCCTCAAGGTGCCGCCAAATGTATCCTCCGTGCTGCGGCCTCTATCTGTCTAGCTTCCTCTCCTCTCGTAGAGATATCTATCCATCTCGAGCAAATATGTCTTCAATTTCGCATCCCGCTCTTGAGGCTTCGAGGAGCTTGTTCGATTCGACAGGGGTACTAGATCTAGATTTGGATGTACCACCGCCTTTCGCATTCTTCCGCTCGTCGCTCCTTTTCTTTTTCTCTCGTCCTCTTCATCCGTTATGATGAGCTTTCTCGGAGGCGATCTAGCGGTTCTCTTTCCTCCTCTCGGGCCGGGGCTTTAGTCTTTCCTTTGGCGAGCTTAGACTTTGGCTTGTTAGCCGCTTCGGCCTCTGCAATCTCTCGGCGCGCTTCTCATCCGCAGCTATTTGGGCTTCCTCCTCGCCAGATATGTATCTTAATCTCTTTCTTTGGAGGGGTTGGAATGTTAAGCTTTTGTTTGCCCTTGCCTTCTTGAACCGGGTGGTGGAAGAGGAGCCTCTTCTTCTTCCGAGTCCTCCACCGCCTATTCGGCGTACTCGGCAACCTCCTTAATAATATCTTTGGGAGTTTGGGTTGCCCGAGTAGTCTGTCGTGGGTCTCGAGCCACTTGGGCCGGTTTGCAGTGTGCTCGCAGCCGAAACACCCCGGGCCTCACCCTTCGAGACCGAGTCCGGGATGACTTCGTGTAGCTTCCCCCCTTAGACTTTGGACTTTTGGTGAGGGTCGGCTTCCCAAGACTCTTCTTTCCTTCCCTTTTTCCTTCACTTTCCCCCTTTTTGGCATCATCACCGATCACCGGGGTAGGGACTAGGGCCCGACTTCTTCGGACTTTTGTAGGAGGTTGACGGCTCATCGAGACAATCGTGGAGCTTAGTCGAGCCTCATGCAACTCGTTCCTCTCCATGGTAAGGTGTTCCTTGTCGCTTGCTTGTGAGAGAGGTCATCTCGCTTCCTTGAAGTCTTTCGGCTTCTCGGTGATCTTGTCTTCCAAGGCCGGTTGGATGTTCTCAAGTCTCGTTCGGTGGCCTCGGATTGTTCGGTGAAAAAGCGTCGGTATGAGCCAATTTAGAAGCCAAAAATTCATCAAGTAGCTTGGCTTGGCTCTCCTGAAAGATCTTTAGCTGAGCTTCGAATTTGACTTGCTGCTGAGCCAACGCTTCTGAAATAAGCGCGGAAACATCAGGGGCGGCTGATGAAGAGACGGAAGACTTCACCCACGAAGTTCTTTAGACGTGGCTTGAGCGATGCCGCTTCCATGTCCTATGGATAGCCTTCGCAAGATCTCGATTCTTGATCCCTTGGGCAGTTAAGGCTTTTGCCACTGATCGAGATCTCTTTGCGGTCTGGCTGGGCGCTGCTTCGAAGGTCGACTGCAGCAAGAGCTGAGCGGGCTCTGTTGAGGACGAAGCACCAGCCTTGGACTTCTCAGGACCAAGGATACTGAGTGGTGGAGCAGTTTCAGTATGGGTATCCTTGTCCTGTGGATGTCCCTCATCAGGCTTTCCAGGGCCTGAATCACTGGGTGGGTCGTCATGGTCTGACCCATCTGAGGGTGCTGGGCCGGAGGCGTGCTATCGATCATGAATCATGGCCAGCATTGCAGCCCTCAGATTGTCCATTGAGCTGAGGTCTTTAGGCTCTGAATAGCCTATCTCCTCTCTCAGTTTCAATTCCTCTTCATGCAGCTGCTGACAGGAGTAGTGTAGGACAAGGCGCTGTAGACGAGGCCACTCCCGATGTCGCAAAGCAACATGTGGAGCCTTGCTGTTTTGGCGATGAGCAACAAGTCTGAGTAGTCAGCAAGCTCCGGAACTAGTTGTAGAATTTCTCGGGATGCTCTGGATATAATCACTGAAGCTTCCATCCCGATTGATTCACCTTCAGATGCAGTCTCAGACTCCAAGTCTATGTGTGAAGTCTGCTCTTCAGTTGGAGGGACTGAGCCGAGTGGAGGGACGAAAGGGGGGCCGTCTAGGCGTTGAATATTTGCGCTCTGAGCTTCAGAAGCATCCCCTTGGTCCCTTTCAGTGGAAACAATCTTTTCCACAGACTGAGTCTTCTCAGAAGACTCGGACTCATCAACCAGTGCATGGGCCGAGTAGTCTTCTCGGGGAGCCCCGTTCGGCGAGGCACTTGTGGAACCTCCTCGGAGGCCGGCACCTCAGTGGCTTTCTTCATTTTCTTTGCCGGTGCCTTAGGAGTTTTAGCGGGAGGAGTTCTTTTCTTTATAGGCGTAGCCTGCTGAGACTTTGATTTCGGAGAGACTGCTGAGGGTCCTGACCCTATCTGCTGAAGCGCTGCTGTCTTGTTGTGAAATCTGACCTTCTTCACATTGAAGTACTCCTTGTCACTGTAGGTGATAGGCTCAGATCCACATAAATCTTCGATCATGATGGACAGTTTGAGTCCATACAATAATTTTCCCTTTGCGCTCAGCATGTTCGATGCTTTGTCGAACTTAGCAGCCTGAGCCATGAATTCTCGGAGAAAGAACTCCATCCAATTTATCTGGGCTCGGTCGTATATGGCCATCATCATCCGAATCTTAGGCCTCGACACCTGGTCAAACGACCACCGCTTGGCTTGTCGATAGGCTGCGTCACTATATAGGCAAGTGCCCCGAACCGAGGCAACATGCTTTGTTCTTCGGAAAGGCAGCTACGAATGTAGTGGGCTTTCCACGAAGAGACGGTAAGGTATTCATCAACTTGGTCGTCTCTGTACCCGACTGTACTTATCCCTTCGGAGGGTAGATCAAAACTCCGCTTCAAGGCATCCTTGATGGACATCTGCTTCAGCTCCGTAGTGGCGTGTTGGATAGAATGTGCAACGAATCTCGCCATTATGTCTCCAGACACTGCGTCTGAATTCAAGTACATCTCTCGCAACCTTGTCTCGGGAGGAAGAACGAAGGCCTCCTAGACGAAATTTCTCCGGCCTTTGTCTCGCGCAGAGCTGAGAATACATCGTCCATGTACTCCAGATCGCATGAATAGAAGTCCATGGTGGGTTCACACCACACGCGATCCTTCTCCAAAATATTCTGCATATCTGCTGGAGATATCATAGAGATATTGGTTTCCGCCATTATACCTGTTACAAGAAATGAGTCAGTACTATTTTTGGGTAGAACAGTGCTGTGCAATGCGATACTGAAACATATAACAAATATATTAGCAGATATAAGCATACCAATGGATAAAATTCGAGATAAGATAGAGTGAAATTGCAAGAAAGGATTGCGAATGCAGATCTCGGATTTTTCGGAATTTGAAGTTTATGAAGTATGCTAATGGCGGTTCAAAGATATGATCGAATATATATATCAAACTATGAAGGTGAACGGTTTTCGATCGAAGGCTGAATGTAAACTTGCTTTATGATATGGACGGTTAAGATTAGAAGTTAAAAATAGGCAATGATCACAAAAGACGCCCAAGTCAAAGCCAGTTGTAAAATAGCCTAAGTAGTAATCGTGAAAAAGACATGCATTAAATGCGTGCGAGTTCGAGCAAGCTTATGTATGGAATGTCGTGCATTAAATGTGAGTCGTTAATAATAAAGACAAACCAAAAGATATTAATGTCATGCTGAATCTTTGCCATAAATGCAAAGTACTGTAGTATTAAATTACTACTGAGTAGAGATACGCAAACCTGTCAGCTGAACATAGTAGTCAGTTGATACCTCGTGTAGATGGTTTTCTGAATCTCTATGTACTGAACTTACTCAGTACTGAGAGTGATCATTCCCACTCACTGGAATGTTCCTCTCCTGAAACCTTATTACTGACTAGGGTCAGTAGGGTCCAGCAGAGCTAGCTCTACTGAAAGTTCTCTCGAATCCGGATTCGGCCTAGAGGCTTAGTCGAGATATCAGGCCCTTTGCTTGTCAGTATGGATCTTTTCCATTCTGATATCCTTCTTTTCGACATGGTCACGAATGAAGTGATGTCTGATGTCCACGTGCTTGCATCTTGTGTGAAGAACAGGATTCTGAGTGATTGCAATAGCACTGGTACTGTCGCAGAAAATCGGCACTTCATTCTGAATGACGTCATAGTCTCTCAGCTGCTGTCTCAGCCAAAGGATCTGGGCGCAACAACTTCCAGCAGCCATGTATTCAGCTTCAGTAGTCGACGTGGCCACTGAGTACTGTTTCTTTGAAAACCATGAGATCGACTTGCTGCCGCCAAGGAACCGACATGTTCACGAAGTTGATTTTCGGTCGATTCTACATCCCGCATAGTCGGCATCGAATAACCAGTTAGTTCAATATTATCATCAGCTGGATACCATAAACCCATGTCAGGTGTTCCTCGTAGATAGCGGAGAATCTTCTTTGCTGAGTCCATATGACTCTGCTTGGGATTCGCCTGAAATCGAGCACAGACACCTACAGCATAAGTTATGTCAGGACGAGTAGCTGTTAGATATAATAAAGAACCAATTATAGCACGGTATTCAGTTTGGTCTACCGATACTCCCTCTTTATCAAGATCTATCTTCATATTCGTGTTCATCGGGATCTTGATAGGTTTGCCTGGATGTGCGGCGAAATCTTTTGATGAGGTCTCGAGTGTATTTGCCTTGGTTGATGAATGTTCCCTTCTCGGATTGCTTGACTTGAAAACCAAGGAAGTAGTTCATTTCTCCCATCATTGACATCTCGAACTTATCCTTCATCATCTTTTCAAATTGTCGACACATGATGACATTCTTCGAACCGAAGATAATGTCATCCACGTAGATCTGCACAAGTAATAAGTCTTCTTCCGGTCGAATGCTTGAATAGAGTGCGGTCTCATCGTGCCTTTCGAAAACCTTTACGAAGAAGAAACTCGGACGGGGTATCGTACCAAGCCCCGGGTGCTTGTTTTAACCCGTACTGAGAGCTTTTTTGAGTCTATATACTTGATGTCCCCGCCGAAAGCCGGGCGGTTGTTCCACATAGACTTCTTCTTTCAAAGACGCCATTCGAGGAACGCAGACTTCACATCCATTTGATAAACTCCGAATCTTTGATGTGTTGCGTAGGCTAGGAATAGTCTAATTGCCTCCAATCTTGCAACCGGAGCGAATGTCTCATCGAAATCTATCCCTTCGGCTGACAAGTAGCCTTTAGCCACGAGTCTTGCTTTATTCCTTACTATAACGTTGTTTTCATCTCGCTTGTTTTTGAAGACCCATTTGGTTCCAATGACATGTTGATGCCGGGGTCTGTCTACAAGCTCCCATACTTCGTTTCTCGTGAACTGATTCAGCTCTTCTCGCATAGCAATAATCCGGTCCAAGCATCTTTAAGTGCATCCTCAATATTCTAGAGGTTCTTGATGAGACAAGAAGCGGGGAAAATAATGCGCTTTCTCCTTGACGAATCTGGATCTTGTCTTGACATGTGCTTGAAGGATCTCCAATTATAAGATCGAGCGGTGTGAGCATCTAGCCACGATCTACGATGTTTTAACTCTTCATCCGAAATTTGTTCAATACGAGATAGTAGGTGAGTTAGGCATTTCGGTTGTACTATTCCGAGATTGAAGTAGTTCAAGAACAAGAGTATGATCTACCGAGTCACCGAGTTCGGGGGCATTCAGCTCGGGAACATTACTAGACGTTCCCCACCGAGTTGTTATTCTCGGTAGTGTTGGTCTCGGTTACCTCTACGGTTTCCTCATCGACCCGAGTTACCCGGGATTGATTCCGTTCGGGAGAATCAATCCGCTCAGCTACTTGCTCACCGGTTGAGATTCGGTAGATTTGTCTTCGGTTTCTTCGTCCGAATCATCATCCCAACATAGCCTGGATCTTTTCGCATTTATCTTTTAAGCTTAGATCCCGTAGCCGCTTCTTGATGTCCTCGGATTCGAGAATTTGAGTTATTGCTCCTGTCTTCAGTAGCAAACTCGTTAAAGACAACATGAGGGCTTTCCTCTACGCAAAGAGTCCGATAGTTGAATACTCGAAAGCTTTGCTTGACCCGAGAGTATCCTAAGAATACTCCCCGATCCGACTTGCTATCAAAAGTCTTCGCCGATCTTTCCCATTATTGTGGATAAAGCATGAACAACCAAAAATATGGAAATAAGATAGAGAAGGCTTCCCGTCGTTCCATAGTTCATAAGGTGTTCTCTTATGTTGCTTTGTCAGTAGAGATCTATTCAGAGTATAACATGCAGTATCAGTAGCTTCTGCCCAAAATTTGGTTGGGAGTCCTGAGTCTGCGAGTAGAGTTCTTCTTTGCCTCTTTTAGAGTTCCGTTCTTTCGTTCAAGCAACTCCATTCTCCGAGGTGTGCGTGCGTGCAAAGTCTCATGCTCTATTCCTTCGCTTGCGAGAACTCCTTTACCATGGAATTAAGGAACTCGGTTCCTGCGTGCGAACGTATTTTTCTCGATCTTGGTGTTCTTTTCGACACCGAGCTTTTTCGTAAGCGTTGGTAACTCTGTTTGACGTCGGACTTGTTGGCAATGAATATGACCCATGTGTAGCGCGAGTAGTCATCTATGACCACTAATGCATATTTTCTCGCCTCGATCGTCACCGGGGAGACCGGACCGAACAAATCCATATGTAGCGGTGAAGGATTCCATCCGTGGAAGGCGATGGAACTGGAGGATTTTGATTCCTTGTTTGCTTTCCCTTCAGACATGCTTTACACTGGGTGTCTTTGCTGAATACTTCATTCGGCAGTCCCCTTGCTAGAGTGTTTCTTGCAAGCTTGTTGAGCGTCTTAAAGTTGAGATGGCTGAGTCTTCTGTGCCATAGCCACCCCGTGCGGTTGTCATTCTTCTCCAATAAGCAAGCTTCAGGTTCAATGAGTTCCGATCCACCACATATATGTTTTTTCTGCGCGAACCTGATAACACTGTTTTCCCTGTGGATTTATCAATAACATCACAGAAACCAGCGTCAAATATCACTCTATTTGAGTTATCACAAAATTGACTAACAGAGAGAAGATTATGCTGAAGTCCTTCAACATATGATACTCTTGGAACTTTGGCAGTTCCTATGCTGAGTGTGCCGTATCCTCTCGTGTAGCCTTTGGCATTATCTCCAAACTCAATTCTGGGTCCTTCTTCAGTGATATAATTCTTCGATGAGCTCCTTTGGTATGTCATGTGTCTTGAGCATCCGTTGTCCACATACTATGGGTCTTTACGCACTCGCAAAATGTAATTATATTCAGGTACCCTTTATTTTTGATTTTGGGTCCTTAGATGTTAGTTTTCATAACCCAAATCTGTCTAACAACCCTGGTGGTTTCAGACATTTTCTTTCCACTAGAGTCAACATATCTCGACCACCGGATCGGTCAAAGGTGACTTCGAGGCTTCGAGGTTCGGGGAGTCCCGATCTTCCGAGTTGGTGGACTGCCGACCTTAGCCTTACGTGTGGCTTTCCTTTTCTTCTGACATTTGGAGCCTCTTCTGACTATAGGTTCATAATAGTATGTCCCATACTGAGCTGGATGTGTCAGCTTTGGAGGTCCATACTGATCTGCCAAGTTTAATTTGCTAGTTCCCCCTTGACTGTGCTGGGGTTTCTTGGCACTGATCTTCTTGTCAGAATGCTGACGTGTGGGATGAGGTGCTTTCATCTTCTCGTTTGTTCTTTGCTAGGGGGTTCATTATATTTGCGTTCATAGTCTCCCCCTTGAACAAACCTATCGGCAAGCCGTACTTCCGAGTATATTGGGGCGTATGAGGAAGCTCCCCTGGCCGAATCCAAGTCCTTCCTTGCAGGTGCTTTGGCTTATTGCTTGCTAGCATAGCTTCTAATTTCTTCTCTCGCACCCATATACCTCTCGGTCATCGGGCTCCTCCGGACATCATCACTCTTCTTCGGTGTGTCGTGCTCGGTCCGAAGTCCCGACATTTCTTGCTTCGGCAGACTTAGGTCGATATCTTTACGAGTCAAGTCATTGGTCAAAACCGAAATCCGATCTTCTTGATGCCGAGACTTGGCCATCGGAGAGTTTATTTCCTCCCCCGAGTCTCAACACAAGTCCTTCGGCCTCGCAGCAACCCGACTCTCCCGAGAAAGTCTCCGATTCTCTACTTTCGGGGTATCCAACTCCCCGAAGCGTCTTCTTTGAGTTGCGGGACTCATCCGAATTTGTTCGTCGAGCAGTTCTTCGTATGCGGTTGCGACGTCCATATTCTCATCCGCACTCGAAATAGTGTCGTGTGTGCGGTGTGAAGAGGAGTTAAGTGGTTCATGAGAATTTACCTCATCCTCTTCGCCTGCCATCATGCACTTTTCAGCGATTCATCCGCTTCATGCTCTAAGGCCATGAAAGCTGCTTCATCGTCAGATGAATCCATAAAGGAGTCGATCTCTTCTGAGTCGTCTGAGATTTCGCCAGCTATGTAGGATTGTGTCTTCTGGGCGAATTTCTCTCTCCTTGCTTTGCGTGCTTTGCGCGTTCGAGCACTACCGAGCTCGGGACAATCGTGCGATAATGTCCCGGCTTCTTGCGGTTGTAACAAGCAATGACTCTTTCTTCTTTGCTTTCGCTATTCTTTGATGGTTCTGAGTCATCTTTCTTTCTGCATTCAGAAGATTGTGAGTCAGGAGTGTGTTTCGACATATAATTTGACTTACCTTTCGTTTCCCGATAAGCTTTAGTCACTTTTCTGCGTCGCTCCTTCTCCTTCTGATACTTTACAGCGAGCAGTGCATACTTCTGAGCGAGGCTTCCTTCTTGTAGATCATTGAGTGAAGATTCGGTCTTACTCGTCGTTTTGCTCGTTGCTTTGGAGATGTTTGGTCTTGACCGATGCTTTGAAAGCATGGTCGATTTTGTGTCGGCTTCGACTCTCTGCTTTCTTTGAGGTCTCGTCGAACTCAAACTCCTCGCGCTGTAATTACGAAAAGATATGGTCGGGAGACACAACATCTAAGTCGAATGTCGCAATAGAGTGGCAAAAGGTGTCCAGTGTCCGTCCGGCGGTGCCCTCGGAATCTTCGATTCATCTCTCGGTTCTTCGAATGTCTTTCCCGGCCCATTGATAGAGTTCATCGATTGGTAAATCGACGTTCGAATCTTCGATTTTGTCACCGGGCATGAGAGACAAGCTTTCCAGGCTTTTGGAGTTCCATCGCTAATTTGTTGGCTTTAATCTTCCGAGTCCCTCGACTCGGTAGCGCAAGAGCGTCCCGGAGTTCTTTAGCGAGCTTGCATTCCCGAACCCCGCCAAGATAAGAATCACTAAGAGTGGTCGGTATGGCGTTTACGGCAACACGGTCTAAGTTGTGAAGCTTCTTCTCCTCGGGAGTGAAGAAACTTCGTCTTTGGGAATCTTCTTCCCGGTCCACCATTCCTCCTCCTTGAGCTTGGTCCTGAGTCACGACACTATCAATCATAGGAACGATAGGTCCATCTTCAAGCACTTCAGTCATACTGTCATGGAGGGATGTCAGATGTGCTTCCATTCTGACTCGCCATACTCCATAATTCTCCACCGAGAACATGGGTACCATCCTTATACCTGACATATCAGCCATGAAGAATATAGATATGAATGTAGAGTGATATGCAGTGAAAACGTTTTCCCTTGGATCCGTTCGAATAGACCAGTCTCAAAGATAACAAGAGTCAAAGAACTCCTGCTCTGATACCAATTGTTGGTCCCGAGTGTACGGTCAGGTGTAGAGGGGGGGGTGAATACACCTGATTCGATTTCTCAATTTCGAACTTGAACAGTCCTATTCAGGATGGTGTCTGCATGCAAATGGATTCGGCCAGGACCGCACAACCGTTTCCGAATCGAGTAAAAGGCTAAAAGAGTACTGACTCAGCTGAGATCTGGCTAACGGACTAGGTCGAATTCAGTATCGTTCAGTGAGAGTTCAGTGTGCGGAATTGTGTAGGCCCAAATCAGTTTTTGTGAGAAAACGTTTTAAGTCTCGGTTCGGTAGATTTAAAAGTTCGGTATCTTTGAGACAGTTGATTGATTTAAATATGATGTTCGGTATGAATAGTAAAATCAATGCAACAGCTTAAGAAAGATAAGAAGAGACACAGGATTTTTAAAGTGGTTCGGATATCGCTCAAATCCTACGTCCACTGTCCCGAATGATCAGGAGGCTATTTATTATCCTGAGTTAGTCTCAGTCAGCTTGCACACTGGGCAAAGCCGCGTCTTGGTTTTTATACTGATCCAAGTCTCAGTTTACAACACTATCAAACTTAAAGTGTTTGACAAACTTCTCCAACAGTGAAGGAGTCCTTATACAATAAGGATTGGGTTCAGATGTGAACTCCTTCGTCTAAGCTATGGATATAACAAGTGAGCTTAGGGTTAGAGGGATAAGGAACGAGAATGTAGCTATCTAGAGCGACGAACAGCTGAGGATTTAGCTATAGGTTCGTGTCAATCGCTTGGATGCTAGAAGCTTATGTCGGTTCAGCTTGGTTCCTTTTGAGCTGGATGTAGTCTTTCGCCGGAGATAACTCGGTTGTTTCTTGCGAAGGACTTAGTCGTTAATTTCGCTCGTTTGAATGCTTTCTCGTGTTCTAGGCGCGCATTCTCTTTTAAATCTTGAATGATCCCTCTATTTATAGAGCAGAGATTGAAATAGATCCGTTGGAGACGATCTTCTTCTCTCTCTCTCTTTTTGGTAGCAAACGGCTCTTTTGGTGTAGGTAACAAGTGTACTTTCCCACCTTTTTAGGTAAAAGGTTGACTGCAGCTTTAGCGGTGAGAAGACACGTGTATGTTTGTCATTCGTTGAGGTGAATGAAGTGGTTGAGACAACACAAACTTCGAGACAGACCGAAGCCGACTTCTCTCTTCCTCGTAACATGACAATGTTGATTCTCTTTCAAAAGATTCGACGATCCTGAAGACTATCCGCCGTTGCTTGAGTCCGACCTCGTATTCGGTAGATAGGACTGCCGAAGATAAGTCTATCGATGATCGGCTACGAGTCCAGTGAACTACTCTCGCCGAGTTCGGTTCGATCGACTCTCTCGCATATCTTGCTCCCGCTGAGTCCAAGATCACCGAGTCTTCGGAACCGGTGCTTGAGGCAAATAAGCTACCGAGCGCCTTGACCGGAGCGAGTGTCTACCGAGTCCGAAACCTCATGAGACAAATACAAATACAAAGGAATGGTTCCCAATCAGATAGGGGTTTTGGGATCTTCAAATCTTCTCAATAGTTCAGAGCACGAGGCTACTGAGCGTGATCCAGTATAGAAGATAAGAGTCATTTCCCATAAGTATGATCATGCTGAGGATTGAATCATCACCCAACAATTAATGCTCACACTAAAACAACTTCCATAGTCAAGTATGAGTACACAGATTTTTTGTAATCATGCTTAATAATCCTTATCACTTTAATGCACACAGGCTCTCACTTACATGGATATAAGCAACATGATTCATGCTTATCAACAAAATTCAGAAAAAAAAACATAATATTAAATAAAAAACCAAAACCAAATACGAATTGGAAGTATTTACCTTCATCCATGCTTTACCCAACAAACCACAATTCGCCTGCTATATTCAATTACTGAAATCCCTTTACAACCTTTGTCGAATGCAATTTCAAAAATTGTTAGCATAATCGAAATTAACCTATATTTAAAACGAAATCAAAATCAACAAACGGTAGATATAAGGAATCGAAAACAAAAAAACGGCTTCTGAGCATGAAATAAAAACCAATCATCGTACCCAAAATCATTAAAAAAACCCTAAATCTCATACTAATTCACCTGAAAATCTGCCCAAAACCCTTACTCGTGCAAATGGTTTTTCGAAAGAATGAAACAACATTGAAACAACAAAATCTAAAGACCGAAAGCTTAAACGATTGAGTGTTGCAGATAACTCCCCCAAATTCGCGTGAGTGTTCAGAACCGAACGGGTTTCTCACAATAGAATCGATAGGCAAATGTATGGAATAAGAAAATCTCAAAACCTACCTCTTAATCGACCAATTGTTGGCGAGATTTCACCAATTTCGCAGTTGGAAGTCGAAATCAAAAGGAAACCAATCTCGTCCAAATCGCCTAGAATGTTGAAGAAAGTGAAATGTAATGAAGCCCGGCCATTCCCGTTTCTTCAAAATACAATTAATCTCATTTCCAATTTTGCCCTTCTCCACCTTTTTTTAATTGAGAATAAGTTGTGTAATCTTGGCCATTCAATTAGGATGCATCTAAGGTCACGATTGGTTCTCGTATCTCTTTTGAAGCTTGAACCTCCTCATATATATATATATATATATATATATATATATATATATATATATAATATATATATATATATATATAGATATATACATGAACGTGTGAACACTACACTTTAAAGATAAATGTACTGCACTTTAAAAGTAAAGATACTGCATTTTAAAGTGCAGTACTTAAAGTGCAGTACATTTGTCTTTAAGTGCAGTACATAAAGTGCAGTATTAAAGTGCAGTATATTTACCTTGAAAGTGCAATACGTTTGTCTTTAAAGTGCAGTGTTCACACGTTCACACGATAAGGACTATTCACACACACACACACACACACACACACATATATATATATATATATATATATATAGGAAATGGATCAAAAGAGATCCTAATTTCAAAAGAGATACGAGAACCAATCTCGTCCACCCATTTCGTTGATCTATGACCATCATTTTTTATTAGGTAGCATTTAAAAATAAATGAAAAAGGAGAAAATCACTCTCATTAAGGGCATTTTTGTAAACTTCTCTTCTTTTAATTCAACTTCATATTTTCTCTCTCCACCCATTTTCGCTGTCATGTTTGACTTTTACACTTTTATGCTCATGATGTTATGTGTTTATGTTCATCTTGTGAACTTTTCATGCATGCCCGAATCGGAATGACAGAGTCGTTACAATCAAATGTTTCTTTTGACCCCGATTGTTTCTTTTCTTAGAATGAATCTGATGTGTACGCATAAAGATTGATTTTGGATGGGCGTTCATGGTTCTAGGGGAATTTTGCTCTTTTCGTTTGTTTTATTTGATTTTTGTGTTTTCCGATTTTCTGATTATCTATTTATGTATATTATATTCTAGGTGAATTTATGCAGATTTTTATAACGTTTCATGCATGACAGAACACGAATGGCCGAGTCGTTGGATAGATATAGTTCTTTTCATTATGTTGATTCTATTTTAGTCCCCGAATGCCCACATAAATAGAAACCATTAAGTTGGATGGAAGCCTCCAAGACTTTCCATCACCTTTTAATGTCTCCTGCAAAAGAAAATTGAGATTCAATCATGACAATTTACAGTTTCATGCAAATTGCCACTCATTTACTCACATTTTCATGCATACCATCGAACAAATTTATGCATATTACTTCGAACTCAATATGAAACGCAGTATGTCACATGCTTCACAATGCACTCATTTTCATGCATATATAACCTCTCATTCATGCATACCATTATACAAATTCATTCTTATTACTTCGAACACAATATGAAACGCAGTCCGTCACATGCTTCACAATGCACTCATTCTCATGCATATATAACATCTCATCCATGCATACCATTATACAAATTCATGCATATTACTTCGAATACAATATGAAATGCAGTCCGTCATATGCTTCACAATGCATTCATTTTCATACATACGACTCAACAAATTCATGCATATTACTTTGAACCCCAAAAAAGAAACGCAATCCGTCACATCACAATGCATTCATTTCCATGCATATATAACGTCAAATTCATGCATACCATTCTACAAATTCATGCATATTACTTCGAACCCCAAAATGAAACGCAGTCTGTCACATACTCACAATGCATTCATTTTTTCATGCATATGTAACATCTAAATTATGCATACCATTCTACAAATTTATGCATATTACTGCTACGTATGTATATTTTTTCAAAAAGGGCAAGAATCACGAAATGACATTCCAAACAGAGCAATAATTGCGGAACTTGATGCATATCTCTAGAAACAGATCGAAAAACACATCAAGATTAACAAGAATTGAAAACAAATCACAGATATAGGGATAAAACCCATAGAACTAAGGTTAAAAATCGTAGATCTATGTTTAAAAACCAGAAATCGTACTCAAAACCAGAAAAAAAAAAAAAACCAGTAATCGTACTCAAAACAAGAATAAAACCCTAAATCTCATATCAATTCACCAGAATATCTGAACAAAACCTTTACTCTCCCAAATGCTTTTTCGAACGAATTAACATACTTTGAAACAACAAAATCTCAATACCGAAACCATAAACGAAGGAGTGTTGCAGAAAACTCCCCCAAAATCGCGTGGGTTTTCATAACCGAAACTGTCACGCTGAGTAAAATCGATGGGCAAACGATAAGAATAAGAAAATCACCAAACCTACCTCTTAATTGATCAATTGTGCTCGATCTTTCACCAATTTCGGCAATGGAGTCGAAACCTAGAAGTTGTTCTCGTCGAAATCGTCTCCAATGTCGAAGAAAGCGAAAATGAATTGTTGCCCACCCATTTCGTATCTCTTCAAATTGAAATAAATCTCCTTTTCCAAAATTGCCCTTTTAACCCTTTTTTTTTTAAAGATTAATTAGTGTAGTCTTGGCCATTCGATTAAGATGCATCTACGATCACGATTGGTTCTCGTATCTCTTTTGAAGGTATACTATATATATATATATATATATATATATATATATATATATATATATATATATATATATATATAATCTCATAAATGAAGGGAATACAACATAACGTTAGGAAAGCAACAAGAATACTCATTCCGACAATATTTGTGCTTTAAGTTTTCAAATTTCAGTAATCTTAATTCAGACATGATTTTCTTTACCTTGCAAGTTGGCTTGAAAATCTAATTAGATACAAAATGATTAAATTTTACTTGATAATTATAAGACTTGTTCTCAATTTTGGATATAGTCATTTTCTTGCATTCTTAAGTCGTTTTTCTTCTTTCTAAAAGTCAAACTTCTGAAGATTATCTCTATTTTGTTAATTGCCAAATTTAGGGATGATTATAATAGCAAATTGACCTAAATCCTTCACAAAAGATTGAATTTTGGTCAAATTGGTCTCCAAAATATTAGAATTTGGCAAAACTCGTCCTTCCGTTATTTTTTCCATCATTCAACAGTTATTCAACGGTATTTTTATGAAATAATTAAACTACTATAAGGGTATGTTGGAAAAAATACAAGTTTTTAATTATCTCAAACCCTAATTGATTGGTGAACCAGTCTGATATTCTTATATATTTGTTTCAACTCGCGTCTGTTTAGTTGTTGGTCCCGAGTCAAACGTTCAGGTGTAGAGGGGAGTGAATACACCTGAAACCCTTTTTCAAACTCAAATGCGAACAGTCCGACTACTGAATGAATTCAGCAGACCAAGCAAGCTGTTCTTGATCGCGTTGGACAGAGTGACGGAAAGTGCAGAGCTCTACTAGCTGACTTAATATCAGAATTCAATAGCGTTCAACAACGTTCAGTAGAGTGCGGAAAGTGTACACTCGATTAAGCTTGTTTGAAAACGTTTGTTTATCAAAGTCGTTTCAGTAGATTAGTGCAATGTTTTAAGCTTTTACTGAAAATGTTGTCGTATGATTTTGTAAAGATAATTTTCAGTATGAACAGTATCAATGCAATAGTTTAACGACACAACAATTTTAAAGTAGTTCGGATACGCAAGATCCTACGTCCACTGATCCTGAACAAAGCAGGACACTATTTTATTATACTGAGTTAGTCTCAGTTAGTTTGTGCACTGGACAAACTGTAATTTGTGATTATACTGAGCAAGTCTCAGTTTACAGGGTCAAACAATAAGTTTGAATGTATCTCCAACTATGAAGGAGTTCTTAACACTTAAGAACAATTCAATAAATGAACTCCATCGGTTCTAAGCTATTGATATTATAGTTGAGCTTAGGTTAGAGGGTGGGAACGAGAAAGGCTTCTAGAGCGAAGAACAAAGAGGAATAATCTCTCGGGGTTCGTGTTCTTCACTTGAATATTCGATAAGTATTCTAGAGCTTTGAGTTCGTTATAAGGTTGAGTTCCCTTGATTGGTCGCTTGTATGATCGTGTAGTGCGACTTGTGCGATTTCGACCTTCCCTTTATTTATAGACGTGAGTTGTGAATAGATCCGTTGGAGATGAACTGTCCACATGTCACTTTATATGGGTAGTGTTGCTCCGGAGACGATAACTCAGGTGTAGAGGGGGGGGGTGAATACACCTGAGCTCAGTTTCTTTTTCTCAATGAAGGTCAGCTGAGCTGATGATTGCAACTGATGAACAGTGCCAAATAAGCCTTCGATCGCGGGACAGAGTGAGTCAGCTACTGAGCTCTCTCCTACTGACTGTTGTCAGTACTTTGAGAATCAGTCGGAGACTGTTGTGCGGAAAGTGTGGGGCCCGAAATTCGTCTCTTTTGAAAACACGTTTTAGCAAATTAAATCTTTTGGCTGTGCGCTTTATAAAATACGTTTTATGCAAGCTTATGGTTTTCAAGTCAGTTGAATGCTATGCAATAAAACAGTAAAAGAACACAAGTGATTTAACGTGGTTCGGATACGCAAGATCCTACGTCCACGGTCCTGAACAAAGCAGGAGAACTTGTTGATTATTCTGAGCAAGCCTCAGCAGGGATACTGTGCACTGGACAGTTCCCTCTAAGTTATAGTCCTTAGCGACTTTACAATCCAAACCTAAGTCTAAAAGGGAAGGGAATTTTCTCCAACTGAGAAGGAGTTCTTACAATAAGAACAATTCACTAAATGTGAACTCCTTCGAATCTAAGCTATAAATATGACAATGAGCTTAGTCTAGAGAAGAAAGGGATCTAAGAACTCTAGAGAGAAAAACTGAGAAATCTTCTAAGTACGCAAGTTTTCCTCTGGGTGATCTTTGAGTGTTCTAGAGCGTTTATGAACTTGAGCTTGTCCCTTCGAAATTCCGTCACTCGGAGCTTCAAAAACTTCTCTATTTATAGTTGTGAGTTATGGCATATGTCCGTTGGAGACGACGATGCCACGTGTCACAAGCTTCCAAGGAAAACGGTCATAATTCGAACTTGTTGCAGCAGGGCAGTTAATGCACTGTTCATGAGAGCAGCTTTACTGTGTAGAGTAGGTAAGCGTTGTCGGCTTCTCATTGGTCGAGGTTTGTAGTTGGTGAGAATGTCAGAGTTGACCGTTCAACAACCTCGTATGTCTTCTGCTGAACTTTTCGCAAAGACTTGAATAGCTGGGTCGCTTTCCGTAGGATACAGTAGACTGAAAAGTCTCTGTCTTCTTCAGCTGAGTCGGCTGATAGGGCATCTACTGAGTTGGTCAGCTGGCGACTGCGAAGGTACTGTGCTTGTTTCTGTTCTTCTGCTGATGACTATCAGCTGGGAGTAGTCTTCTACTGATGATTTTCAGCTGATGCGCTATCTTCAACTGAGTGGAAGATCAGCTGCTGACTGAAGAACACAAGCGATTACACTGATGACGTGGGGTTCTAAAAAGTATCTTCGACAGAAGATCAGTTCAACAATTACCCCGTACAGGACTTAGACAAAAATAATAATCAATACATCAAGTCTAACCTATACATCAGCTAATCCTAACGACACACTAATCTACTGATATCAGCTAGGTTTTGGGATCTTCAATTCCATAGTACTACTATGATTTCCCCCAATTTTCTTTTAACCGAACAACAGCTGAGTATCATCTACTGACTCATATCCAACAATTTCCCCCTAATTGATGATGCCAAAACCTCTACCTCTACCTCTTAAACTTCTTAAGTCTATAAAAGATGCTATCCTACTGACAACAATTTCCCCCTTACAACATCCTGAGGAAAAAAATAAAGTAATTTCAATACTTCAGTAGGTGGGAGATAGGCAAAATTAGAGAAACTGACTGTAAGTGTGTGTCAGATCACTTAGTGATCAGTCGTGAAAACACAATGCAAAGAGCTGAAAGACAATGAGTAATTGTCTGACAAGCAATAGGAACTGATATATATAATCAATGAAGTACAGGTTCCTATCACTATTACAAAAGATAGAAAAAAAAGAAAGGCTACAGATGCCTGAAGGCATGAGTACGCTTCCTGAATCCTGCAGATCTGTCCATGGGAGGTTCCAAACGATAGTATAAGTAGATTCTCTTCCTCAGAGTCTGGACATCCTCGTCGTCTTCAGCTAGGTCGACACTCAGGTCGAAGCGAGAAGCTGCAGCTCTGATCTCATCCTCTATATCCTTTGTACATAGAACTCCGCGCGCAGTTCTAGGAGGTGGGATGCGCCTGAAAGCTGGAGCTCTAAACGGAATATTCTCTCTCTCCATGATCTCCTTGAGCTGTTCCCTCAGCTCTGAATTGTACATAAGCATGAACTCATCAAAGGCTTGATCGATAGGTTGCTCTCGAGGATAGAATCCCCAAACATAGTAGCCTTTGATAAATTGCTCTTTAAGTTCTTCCCATTGATCATTAACCTCAGCCGGAACCCATCGATCGATATGAACAACTGAGTCCTTCTTGGCGAGAGATGTTCTCTTCCTTGATCCTCTTGGGATTTGTCTTCTGGGATTAGCTGCTGGCTTCTTGGATAGGCTTATCATCTTAGCCATATCAGCCATTCTTTTCTTTTCTCGGAGAGCCGCTGCCCTACAGTCTCCTCGACTGAGATTTAGGCCTTGCAGCCGTCGCCTCCCGTGTCGCTTGATCTTCCGCTATCTCGCTCGTGTGTTAGAGTAGGAGTGGGAATGCTCGAGTAGTAGGCCGGGATGTCAGTCGGAAGAGCCTTAGCAAAATCTGCTTGGTCTTTCTTCTTCTGCTCTTCGACTGATTCGACCTTTTTCTTGCCTTTGCCCCTAACAGCTTTGCCCTTGGGCTTCTTTGCTGCTTCTGCAACTTCTTCAAGCTGACGCTCTCGGTCCAGCTTATCTTGCAGCTGTTGGGCAATATTGAGGTCATAAGCCTCTTGCTCCGCTTTAGATTTGAACTTATGGAGCGGGGAGGAAGGAGGAGTAGATACAGTTGCAATCTCCTTCCCCGGCCTCTGCGGTGGCAATTGTTCAGGCTCAGGCTCTTCTTCTTCTGTCTTCTGCTCAATAAATCTGGCTACTTCTTCAATGTGAGCAGCAGAAGAGGAGATGGGGGTCGGCTGTAGTGGAAATTCTAGGAGAAGAACCTCAGAAGAGTTCTTATCCTGAGTAGTAGAGGGTCCTTCCTCCTGAGCCCTTTCCCCCTGAGTCTGTGCGGGTTCTTCAGCTGTGGAGGGTCTCTTCTCCTGAACCCTTTCCCTGATTATCTGTACATCAGCTGTATCCGTTTCAGATTCATCTTTTATTATACCTTCCCCCTTTTTGGCATCAGCAGCCTTATCGAGGTTGGTACGGATAGCTGTGACTTCTTTTTCCATCTTGTGGACTGAATCCTTAATCTGAGTTGTTGTGGATTCGAAGTCTTTGACGAGATCGCAGTATAATTCCCAGTCTTTTTCTTGATCATCTCTAGATGTTTTGAGCTGTGCAGCTGACTCCAGACGGAGTTTCAGCAGAGCCTGATCATGCGATTCTGTCATTTCCTTCTAAATAGATTTCAGAGCCTCTGCCTGTTGAGTAATAGCTTTCTGAAGGCTAGAGGTTGCAATCTTATTTCTTTCGTCGATCTTTGTCTTGACAGATTCAAGAACTTGAGTCAGCTGCTCGGAAAATATCTTATGCTAATTCTGGAGCAACTGCTGACTCTGAGATTCTAGATCGACTCTCTGAGCTGATAACCCGGCCTCAATAAGCTCTTGAAAATTTGGTTGCGGAGGAGCTTCTGGAGTCTTTGAGATGCCGGTTGCTAATCTGTCTAGGCTCTCTATCTGAGCCTTAGTAAACTTCGCCCATTTGATATGAACGTCTTTGGCGAGAAGTCTGTTTTTCTCTCCTTGGCATCGGATGGCTTTGTTGACAGATTTTGAGGTCACGGAACCGATGGGTTGTATCTGGTACGGGCTGGTTCCGAGCCTTTGCTCAGAAAATGTGAGGAGCTGCTCCCTACTGTACTTCGGAGCACCTTGAGCATCACCTGATGTATCAGGGTTTGGTGATTTGCTCTTCTCACGGGGAGTTGAACCCTCAGCAGAGCCTCCCAACTCTGTATCCTTGGGTGTGTCATCCTTCCTCTGATTGTTGTCATCATCATCTTTATCATCAGCAGGAGGAGATGGGGGTGGAGGAGTGTTACCAGGGACTGACTCTCGCAAGCTTAGAAGATAAAGCATTGCGGCTCGGAGGTCTTCAAGAATAGCTAAGTCAGCTGGTTCTCCGTACCCTATTACTTCTTGTAGCTTCTGCTCCTCATCGTGCAAGTAGAGAACTTAGTGGGTTTTAATTATGTCTTCTAGAATATCCCAACTCAGAAATCTAAGAAGCATTTGAACCCTAGCCCTGATGGCTATGTCGACTAAGTCTGAGTGCCCAGCGATCTCAAGAATATGATCGTGTACTTCAGCTGCGGCATGGAGACGAGTGGTGTGAATAACTGTCCACTCAGTCGCATTTTCCTCAGTCGGTTCCCTGACGTCCGACTGTATCTCCTCTGAGCTAATCACCTGGACTTTATCTTTGAGGGTCGCACCCTCAATGCCAGTATCAAAATCTAAAAACTGCTCTTCTTGAGTAGGAGGAGGAGTGGGTTCAATAATAGAGAGGGGGCGAGCACGTGAGACCTCGGGCCGGTGCCGGGTCTTAGTCGACCCGCCTCTTCTTAGGCACTTCGGTATGAGGGGGCAGAGCGGATGCTGCTGTCTTCGGCTCAGGCGGCCCCTTACCGATAGACTTCTCCGTCGCTTCTTTAGTCTGAAACTTTACCAGCTTAGTGTTGTATAGTTTTGAGTCTTTAAAAGCTGAGTT